>JAVYIG010014368.1:0-41925 GCA_035222895.1 Strongylocentrotus droebachiensis
TGGTATCGTCATCAGCGTTCAATTTTAAATCATAGATATCTTGATAAAATACACTACCGATTGGCTTATAAACTTCAGGCAGTTCCTGTTTGACCCAAAGGTTTGAATTATGATAACAACATTCGCTGGAACACTGTTTTTTTTTAAAATCATGCACGAAGTTAACCAATGCCTTTAATGTATATTCGTGTGCATTTTTTAACAGCGTAGTTCTAATAATATTCATTTTCATTACCATCAGAGTCAATGGATTAAAAAAAAAAATCTGTGTTTCACATTCTTAATTTTGGCTATGCATTGATTGTTCAAGTTTTGATAACGTTGAATATACGATGAACAACAACGTAAATTATAAGTGTGGATAAAATGCTACCAATTTAGGCAATTAATTTAGTTCACATAAATTCTTGATATCTAGAAATCAATTCTTGATATCACGAAATCAATTCTTGATATCACGAAATCGAATTCTTGATATCACGAATTCAGTTCTTGGTATCACGAATTCGATTTTTTTATATCACGAATTCATTTCTAGATATCAAGAAATCGAAATCTTGATATCAAGAATTAGATTTCTTAATATCAAAAATTAAATTCTTGATATCACGAATTGTTATAGTGAATAATTTCAAACTCAAAAGTATTGCACGAATTTATCCTGAGCGCGCCTTTTTAACATTTAGTCCTGTTCTGATTTTGAACGCAAAAGTTGTGCAAGAAATCATTAAGAGATGCGTTCTAAATCATTCACTATAACAATTCGTGATAACAAGAATTTAATTTAATTTAATTCTTGATATCAAGAAATCTAATTCTTGATATCACGAATTCGATTTCTTGATATCACGAATTCGATTTCTTGATATCAAGAAATGAATTCGTGATATCAAGAATTGAATTCTTGATATAGAGAAATATGTTTGAATGATAAAACGGCTTGCCATACGACCGCGTCAGCGACTATTACAATCTTTTGGTCGCCCAGTGAAATTAAGTTCATAATGGACGATGCAAACTTCGCTTTGAATCGCTGTTAATTCACATCACATGCTTAATTGGCTCATGTAATACCGCAATCGAAAAGACTCCTCGTGTGAAATGGGCTTTCTAATCTCTAAACCGCAATATGTAAATGCTCACGATGAATAATTGATGTGACAGATCAACAAGAAGATGTATATAGGACGAGTATTATCCACCAAAGGGTAATATTTTTGAAGGCATTTTTTTTTTACCTTCAGAAATCATTTAACTAGAATTATTTTCATTTACTGCATTCATAGGAAGTAATCAAAGTATTGTTGTAGTTAATCTTTTTTTAAATCACATTGTGACATTCTATTTGTGTATTTGTGTAAATGAAGAAAGACAAAATGAATTAATATTTTGACTTGTTGTGTGTCTTCATCTTCATAAAAATGAATACGAAATTATGACTACTAAAATATTATAATAATCCAGAGATTGTCTTTATTCTTCTCACACAGAGACCATACCATCTACCGGTACCTCAGCTTCTAAACCTCCAACGGAATCGACGTCTACACCATCATCAACCCCCTCATCGACAGAACCTGGTAAAAGATTATTGATTATTCCTGATATGCAATTAACTCAATTGGCATAATGGTGATGATGATGATAATGATGATTATAACAATGATGATGATGTTAATGATACTAATTATAATAGTAATGATGGTCATGAAACTACTACTACTACTCAGGCGCGTACGCAGGATTTTTTTGAAGGGGAGGTTTTAAAATTTTTAAATTGCGCAACGACTCAGCCAGCCGCTGAATAAGCGGGGAGAAAGGGGGGGGGGGGGGGGGGGGGGACACCTTTTTGGCCGTCCATTAGCACAATTAAAAAAATTAAAAAAAAGCTTCTAATCCTCAAACGGAATCGACATCTTCACCATCATAAACCCCCTCATCAACAGAACCTGGTAAAAGATTATTGATTATTCCTGATATATAATTAATTCAATTTGGTATAATGAAGATGACGATGATGATGATGATGATAATGATGGTGATAATAATGATAATAATGATAATAATGATAATGATGATGATATCAATAATAATACTACTACTTTTACTAATGCTACTACTAATACTAATGATGATATAAAAAAAATGATAAACAAGACATGATAATGATAATAATAAGTACAATAATAATAACAACAACAACAATAATAATAACAATAATCATGATAATCATAACGATAATGATACCAAAATGATAATACTAGTGATGATATACATTAGTCGTTATATTAATCATGATAAAATTCATGAACAAAAGTGATAATTTTAATGATGATGTTGATTGTTCTACCTGACTGCTATGAATGCATGTATGCTGCATGTAAGCAAGCAAGAATTGATACCTTACCAAAGGACATAAGCGCATTGACTTAGATTCGAACCTGGGACCTCTGGTATACGAGACAGCGGCTCTACCACGGAGCCATCGTTCCTTAAGCTTTTGAACCCTATTTTTGTATAATTGTGTAAATAAAGTAAGATATTAAAAATAATTTAATATTTTAGTTCAACTTCAAGTTCAAGTTCAAGTTCAAGTTCGAGCTTTATTTCCATTTTACAAAGTAAATTACAATTTTTTTTTACAAAGTATACAAAATAATTATACTAGTGTACATGTTTGTTTTTTTCTTTGCTAAAAAATATAAATATTTGTATCATTATTAATCAAGTTACAAGGAATCATAGGATAATCTTTAGTGTATCTCCGTTTTCATGAAAAGAAATACGAAATTATGAATGGTGAAATATCATATTAATCCTGGGATTATCTTTGTTCTTCTCACACAGTGACCGTACCATCTAACGGGACTCTAGCTTCTAACCCTCCAATGGCATCGATGTCTTCACTATCATCAACCTCCTCACCGACAGAATCTGGTAAAAGATTATTGATCAATCATGATATATACAATTAATTCAATTGGTATAATGATGATGATGATGATGATGATGATAATGATGATGATGATGATAATGATGATAACAATTTTTTGGGAAATATTATTCTTAATCAAGTTACAAGGAATTATAGGAAAATCTTTAGTGTATATCTCCGTTTTCATGAAAATAAATACGAAATTATGAATGGTGAAATATCATAATAATCCAGAGATTATCTTTGTTCTTCTCACACAGTGACCGTACTATCTACCGGTACTTCAGCACCTAACTCTCAAACAGAATCGATGTCTACATCATCATTATCCCCAACCCCCTCACCAACAGAACCTGGTAAAAGATTATTGATCAATCCTGATATATACAATTAATTCAATTTGGTATAATGATGATGATGATGATGATAATAATGATAATAATGATAATGATGATGATATTAATAATGATATTAATACTTATGATAATGATGGTAATAATAATGATGATCATGTTACTACTTCTATTATACTTTTAATACTACTTATATTATACTTTTAATACTACTTCTAGTACTATTACTAATGCTTTAACTATTACTAATGATGATATAGGATTTCCCGGCCAAATTCGCGTGTTTGTCATTCAAATTAATTTGTCTTGCGTTCAAATTCGACGGTTTTAGTGCAGTCAGGTATAACTCGGGTTTATATTCCCTTTTCTAGTTTTCGAATCTATGGAATTTTCGTTAGAATCTACGTATGTTTCATTCAAATTAATGACCAATGTGCTTCTTTCGCTATTTGGTCATTCGATTTGGCGCAACACTATTTTCTGACAACGCGACGGTGTACTTTTAGCATTCTAATTCATTTGTAGCATTCAAATTAGCACTTTGTGCACTTAAATTGATGGTCAATATACATTTCTCGTTTATTACACACTTTTTTTTAGCTCATTCTTTTTCTTTCAAGATTGTTTTTTCATGTGTATTTCATCATATTTCATTTTCTTGCATTTATACACTTATACTTATTAGATTTATCTGATATTCATCAGCATTTAAGTTTGATTGTTAAGAGGAAAAAAACGACTTGCATCTACGGACTTGATGGTCTCAGTATATTTGTAATGTTCATGTAAGGAAGTTGTTTGTCTTATGTTTCATCATAAATTCATCATAATTTCATTATAATTTCATTATGGAAGAAGGGTACAATATTGTGACTGGGGTAGGGACTAGAGTCAACAATTTGAACATGATTAATTATATATTAAGCCATGTCTTTAGCCATCGATCTGCTAGCGGGCAAGTAAACTATGAAACTCTTTAAGAAAAACAGAGGGGTGTGCTGGGTATAAGAGACGATGTGAATTACTTTTGTAAAATTCCGAGTCTGTAGTAAAAAGGGGCGAGTGAGGGTACCCCCACCTTTGCCGGGTATATGAGCATGTCCGTGCAGAAATGCCATATCCCTTGATTTCGCCCCTTCTTTACTTTATGGCTGACTATACCCATCTGCATTGTCCTGAAAATAAATAAATGGAATAACAGCTCTGACCCCAATGGCAAATCATGCATTTTAACTGCATTATTTAAAAACTGTAACAGTTTGTTGCAATTCTTCCCCCTAACATTCCGAACTTGAATAAAAATATTACGAATACGAATGACAGGTGTTAATTTGAATGATAAAAATTACGCTACGACAAGTGAATATTAATTTGAATGCTAGTTGAGCAGTTTCTAAATTGAATGAAAGATCTATGAAACCATTCGACAAAAATCCTAAATTAAATACAAAAACTGGAAAATTGAATGATAATTGGCATGGCAAAGCCGATATGCGCTAACTTAAACGCAAAGTAAATGAATTCGAATGACAAACACGCGAATTTGGCTGGGAAATCTATATTAAAATAATGATAAATAAGACATGATAATGATAATAATAATTACAATATAATAACAACAACAACACCAATAATAATAACAATAATCATGATAATCATAACGATAATGATACCAAAATTATAATACTAGTGATGATGTACCGTACATTAGTCATAATAATAATCATGATGAAATTCATGAACAAAAGTGATAATACTAATGATAATGTTGATTGTTCTACCTGACTGCTATGAATGCATGTATGCTGCATGTAAGTACGCAACCATGTGACTGACGGCTGTAAGTCCTCTCCGATGGACGCGGTAATGGGAATTGATACCTTACCAAAGGGCATGAGTGCATTGACTTAGATTCGAACCCGAGACCCCTGGTATACGAGACAACCGCTCTACCATGGAGCCATCGTCCCTTAAGCTTTTGAATTCTATTTTTGTATAATTGTGTAAAAAAAGTAAGATAAAATAATTCAATATTTTAGTTCAAGTTCGAGCTTTATTTACATTTTGCAAAGTAAATTACAAACAACAATTTTACAAAGTATTCAAAAGTAATTATACAAGTGTACATGTTTTTTTGCCAAACAAAAACAAATACTTATATTATTCTTAATCAAGTTACATGGAATAATTAAATGATCTTTAGTGTATCTCCGTTTTCATAAAAAGAAAAACGAAATTATGAATGGTGAAATATCAAAATAATCCAGAGATTGTCTATTTTCTTCTCACACAGCGACCGTACCATTTACCGGTACTTCAGCACCTAACCCTCAAACAGAATCGATGTCTACATCATCATTATCCTCAACCCCCTCACCAACAGAACCTGGTAAAAGATTATTGATCAATTTTGATATATACAATTAATTCAATTTGGTATAAAATTGATGATGATGATGATGATGATGATAATAATGATAAAGATGATGATATTAATACTAATATTAATACTAATGATAAAGATGGTAATAATAATAATGGTGATCATGTTACTACTACTATTATATTTTTAATACTACTTCTACTACTATTACTTATGCTACTACTAATTCATCGTTCCTTAAGCTTTTGAACCCTATTTTTGTATAATTGTGTAAATAAAGTAAGATATTAAAAATAATTTAATATTTTAGTTCAACTTCAAGTTCAAGTTCAAGTTCAAGTTCGAGCTTTATTTCCATTTTACAAAGTAAATTACAAAAATCATTTTACAAAGTATACAAAAGTAATTACACAAGTACAAGTGTACATGTTTTTTTTTTCTTTGCTAAACAACAACAAAATATTGATATTATTCTTAATCAAGTTACAAGGAATTATAGGGTAATCTTTAGTGTATCTCCGTTTTCATGAAAAGAAATGCGAAATTATGAATGCTGAAACATCATATTAATCCAGAGATTGTCTTTGTTCTTCTCACACAGTGACCGTACCACTTACCGGTACTTCAGCTTCTAACCCTCAAACATAATCGATTTCTACATCATCGTTATCCCCAAACCCCTCACCAACAGTACCTGATAAAAGATTATTGATCAATCCTGATATATACAATTAATTTAATGTGGTATAAAATTGATGATGATGATAATAATGATAATAAAGATAATGTTGATGATATCAATAATAATATTAATACTAATGATAATGATGGTAATAATAATAATGATGATCATGTTACTACTATTATACTTTTAATAAGCTTTTGAACCCTATTTTTGTATAATTGTGTAAATAAAGTAAGATTTTAAAAAAATAATTCAATATTTTAGTTCAACTTCAAGTTCAAGTTCGAGCTTTATTTCCATTTTACAAAGGAAATTACAAAAATCATTTTACCAAGTATACAAAAGTAATTATACAAGTGTACATGTTGGTTTTTCCTTTGCTAAACAACAACAAAATTTTAAATTATTCTTAATCAAGTTACAAGGAATTATAGGATAATTTTTAGTGGATCTCCGTTTTCATGAAAAGAAATACGACATTATGAATGGTGAAATATCATATTAATTCAGAAATTATCTTTGTTCTTCTCACACAGTGACCGTACCATTTACTGGTACTCCAGCTTCTAACCATCCAACGGCATCGATGTCTTTACCATCATCAACCCCCTCACTGACAAAATCTGGTAAAAGATTATTGATCAATCCTGATATATACAATTCATTCATTTGGTATAATGATGATGATGATGATGATGATAATGATGTTTATGATAACAACAGTAAGAATAATGATATTCAATATACACAAACCTTTGTGAAGTGCTTTTCACATTTTGACTTTCAGCTAGAGATTCATCTGTAGGTCTACTATTTTGACGCTCCTTAACAATCACGATACGCGATCATTCTTTATAATCATCTTTTCCTATTTATTTTTAGTCATTTCCCCTCCACTAATTCAGACATACATGTAATTATGTTGAAAAATAACAGCAAATGAACAAAGTGTAACGTTTCAAAGTTTAAGTTCAAAGTTATTTTTCTCTTAAATGCAATTCATTTATTTTCCATCTGTGGCATCGACCAGCCTGGTCAGCAAGAATGTCCCTGACATAATTTACTGCTTAAAGATAAACTCCAGTTCTGGTAAAAAAAAAAAAAAAAAATTCTCACAGAATCAAACGAAACTTACACTGAATGTTCAAGATTACAAATAAATGACATGTGTCGAACAATTTTGGAAGAAAATGTATACTGGCAGAGTAATGAGCATAGAAAGACAAGGAAATCAAGGTAGTACTAGCCCCGACACCATGTGTGTTGTC
Organism: Strongylocentrotus droebachiensis; assembly: GCA_035222895.1. Classification (NCBI taxonomy): domain Eukaryota; kingdom Metazoa; phylum Echinodermata; class Echinoidea; order Camarodonta; family Strongylocentrotidae; genus Strongylocentrotus; species Strongylocentrotus droebachiensis. The sequence goes on from JAVYIG010014368.1 coordinate 7,625, forward strand.
CCATATTTTTCTGTGTACAGTGCTTGCTACTTTACCAAGACTCGGTCAAATTTATTATGATTTTGATGACCCTAGAACCTTGCAGTGCACACCAATACTTACATGCTACATGATCAACTGTTTCTGATCCTTTCCACACCTTTTTTTTTCACAATGCAATCGCATTACCAGTAATAAAGTTTATCTTTAACATTCATAATCTTTCAGCGATAGTATGTACAGTGCCAATGGATGTAGCTAATTACACGACCTGTAATGGGAGCGTCTTTCTTCTGACATATTGTGACTTCAAATGCCCAAATACCGGTAACGATAGTGTTCTTCAGGTCATGTGTAATGCTACGGGATCATGGAGTCCAGTACTTCTTACATGTAAAAGTAAGAATATCAAATTCAAAGTTATCTCTTTTATTCCATTCTTTTATTTTCCACTTGTGGGATGGAACGCTCTGGATATCAATGTCGTTCATATGGGGTCCCCGTTGTTTTTGCAATTCAAATACATGTATATATAACACATTAAGGAAATAACCTATACAACAGCTTTGGCAACTCTCGTGGAAATAAATACAATGCGGAATGAAACGTCCGAATCAAGGGACTAATATGTACTTGACGATTAATGCCTTATGGTTTTAATTGATGGTTTGGAGCCTGGGACCTCTTTGTTACGGGATTCCTTCTTCGTATACAGTTCTCTCACTCTTTTAAATAACATAATACTGTTAAATGAAATTAAGAAGAAGATTATTTTTTTAATGCAGAATGAAAATGATATGGGCATAATAATTCCTTCAATACCCGATGTAAATCGGTTTTTTGTTATTGACAGTAGTTTTCAAAAATAAACGAATAGCAATTAAATTTGATTTGGGCGCAAGTTATATGGCTGGGATATGACTCATCAATATGAATTTACCCTACATAATTGTGAAGTAGGGGTATGTCTATTGTGAAATTGAATATTGGAATTACATTTATCCCAAATTTTGAACAGATTTAGGCTTAATTGCCACGACCATGAAAATGAACGCACGAAGAAATAGACGCGAAACTTTGCCCTTGGACAATCGAGATGTTGTAACAGTCCAAGAAACGGTAAGATATTCATTGTACAACAAAGCCTCCTTAGTTGCAATTATCTAAGAAGTTCATGTCCGGGACATCCCAGTAGACCGACAACCCACGAGATCGACATCACACGAAATCGATAATTTCAGTTATAAAGTGAATTCTCCACAAAGTTGTCTGTTTCGTGCATGGGCTGTAGGGTCTAGACGGCCTTCTGACTATTTAGTAGAAGGAGCACTAGACCGAGATTTTGCTTATGGAAATTGCTTTGGTAAACTTCCTAAAAGACAATGCATGTGAAATATGATAATTCAGTTTTTCATAATTCAACAAATACGGTGTAATTAAATTGTACACGTCTTTTCTCTTTCTTTTCCCTTCCAACACGTGAACTGTAACAGTTTGAATCGGCAATAATCGGGATCCTTACAACATATTTTGTTAACGCGACAACCATCAATGCTCAGAGGTTGTCAAACGGCCAGATTCAAATGAACTTACTCATAGGCGTTATGTACACGTCAGATGTAACTGTTGAAAGTTTGATAGAACAGATCAAAAACGCTCTTCTACTTCTAGCAGTGGATGAATTCAGCGTTGTTTCAGTTGATGTAACTGGTAGGGAGCATAATGCCTAGGTCACATTTGTCGCGGCTGCCGTGCGGTTTTAAATATCTACGGCCAATAGCAATTATAATGGCCGCCGCAGCATTCCCACGGTCACATTATGGTAGCGGTCACATAATGTTAGGGTAGCCGCACGGCGTTTTTTGAATTTGTGGAGGTAGAAAATCTGCGGCTGCCGTACGGCCTTTAAAGTGATGACGCACGGTCGTCTTAGGGCGTACCTGCGGCGGCCGTAGCTTTTTGACAAATACCAAGGCAGACGCAAGGTGCCCGAAAGGCGGCCGAAGGGGCATCATACGTCGATCGTGCGGCCAGACTGATGCTACCGCTTCACCCCTGGAGTATATAAAACGCAATGCCACCGTACGCCCGACGTACGATCGCCGTGGAACCGCTTTACGGCATGGCTACAGGGTGTCTAATCACTTCGGCGAACCGACATGTCGAAATTAAAACAATTATAGCTCCCCGTTATAATCAAAAGGTGACCCGTGCGGCCTGTAAAGATAGGAATATGCCCTAGGGTGACCCTAGTCTGCAAGCACAAACCCTAGTCAGTCGTAAAAGAGAGTCTGCACTATAAGACTACCATAGGTCATTTACTGTGGCTGCTCCTGACACAACCATGTTGTTGTTGTTGTTGTTTTAGTCTTAAGGGCGTGTTTCATTCAATTATGAATATTTACGCTGGGCTAGGCTTCTCTCAAGGAACAATGATTTTTTGATGTCAAATTAGTGTCAAATTAGGGTCTGTGCTTGCAGACAAGGGTGACCCTGTGGCCACCGCAGATTCTTTGCGGCCGCCGCAAGTATGTCTAGATTTCATGGGCGTACGGCCGCCGTATCCTAGCCGTAGAGCAAATGTGACCTATAGGCATAAGCCTACATTATTCTGTGTATAATACTCTTAATGTACTTTCTAGCAACACTTTGCCTTTCATTTTTCCTGTGAGAATGCTGCATGCTCTTTCCTGTTTGGACGAATTATTACCATTAATAATTCTGGTTATCCTACCAATATAGAGTGAGAACTACATTAAAAAATTCAGACCCAGGTACAAATAAAGATATCAAGTTAATTAACCTATATTTATATTCATATAATTCCTTTTTTCCTTTTCATTTAATACAACAAATGATAATGCCGTGAACAGCAAGATATTTACAAAGAGGACAATTTGAGGAGAAGCCCCAAATCTTTTTTTCAGAATATCGGTACACCAATTAATTATTTAAGAAATTAAAAAAGAATTATAGAAAATAGGCAAGAAGAAAAGGAATTAGCGGGGGAAAGGGGCACTTTAACACTTCATTAAAAAAAATAGGACAAATTCCACAGTTAAGGACGGCGAGGCGAATACTTCTTTCTCAAACTCAGACATTTTTTAAAATAATTTGGTCTTAAGGAATCGAAGAGACAGGATTTCTAACAAATGTGTATAGATGTAAGTGCTCGGCAAGGGAGGGGGGATTTGTTGAGCTTTGGAATGGAGGAGGAGGGGGATATGTAAGTTTGTATGTGTGTCTGAGTATGTGAGCGTGTGTGGTGTATCTGTCTGTGCGTAAAATTGATTTATAATATTTATTCAGTATAATTAATTTGAAAACATTATGTACTGTGTATTAAACTATCTTATGTATTTTTTGAGGGATGTACAATTTTCTTAATATTCTGATATGTTATGTAAATCAATGAAGCTGTATGTTTTTTTATTTGTATATATTTTGTACTGAATGAATACAATAAAAACAAATGCTAAAAAAAAAAGTGTATGTACGTCGTAAACCGCAACACTTGATTTTGATTTCGTTTCCACACGATTCATTCAAACTGAATATCACATTAATCAATCAAAACGCACTGATATGTCAGTACTTTCACAGTTATTATATGCGGTATATATAGGCCTACCATACATATAACACATAATTATAAACATGTCAATTCCTCACAGATCTGGACGCACTTTGTTCCCCCACGCCCTGCAAGAACAACGGCGAGTGCCAGGTTGACTATAACACCTTTGATTTCACTTGCGTGTAAGTCTTTTTATTTATGTGTTTCTCTAATATGATTACATTCAGACCCAGGAAAAACATAGCGTTATCGGGAAGTATTTAAAAAAGGAACATTTAGTAAACTTCCATTGCCACGAGGGCCTAATAACAAAGACTTTGTAGTGCATAATTACGCTTCTGGTCTTGATCGGTTACATGACAGCCTCTGTATCACCTATAAGGAGTAATTTTATACAGTAAAATTTTTGGGTAAACGTACCTATTTAGACAAAGAAGGTGGCACATAAAGAATGAACGTCCAAGGAACGTTTCGTGTTCCTCGGATATATTCCTCAATTTTAACCCACATTGCGACAGAAATAATGTCGCCGTCACTAGTATTTCAATATCCAATTCTGCCATGATTGTATTAAGGAATAATTATATTTTGTCCAAAATAATGACAACAATTATTCATATTTTCGGACATCCAATCAATATTGAGAGTAAAAGACAAATTAAATAAAGGCATGTTTGAGGTCAGAAATGTTTCGGGGGATTGTCATATTCATTAATGTCATAAATACTTTATCAAATGGAATATGTATAAACAAAACTAGATTAATCTGAAATCAAGTAAGAATGGTTAATAAATATATATATTTTTTAAATGGAGTTTTCAAAGGGAATCGACAATGTAATAAACATACTTTATACTTAATTTAAATGGCCATATTGTAAAAACGCATTGATATAGTTGTTTTGAATCTGTTATGTCGATTGTGAGTGCGATCAAATTTGCTTGTATTTTGTTAATCATTTAATCATACAAATTACAAGCTGATTGTTTTAACAGTATCTAAGCATTCTTCCTTCTATATTACATTAGAGTGCTTTCAAATTGCGTTTATGCTACTGTGTAAATATAGTTTGAATGCTTTGCCAAACGTGACAAAATGACTAGAAGAAAATAGATATTACTTTAAAATTTGAAACCATGTGGTGTAGAACTTAATCGTGCGAATGATCTTCCTTTTCAGCTGCGCCAGTGGATACTCCGGGCCTCAATGCTCTAACTCTTCTAACGTCGTACTCCTTGCTATCCTAGTCACTATCACGATTCTCATCCTCCTCGTCATCATCTTCTTCGTCGTCCTCGTCGTTTACTATCGTGTTCGTCTCCACAAACTGGAAGGGTATAAAAAGAGACCATTTCATTACGACATGAAAGCTCGTCGATATGAATATGATATGCAGCAGCTGTACTTCACAGAAGATAGGAGATACCAACATCAGGAACCAGAGACCTTCAAGAACAGCGCTATGGGCCTTCGATTCAGTAAAGAAATCAATGTAAGTACTCATTCCTAAACTAGCAAATCAGTAACGGTTCAGTTATCATATAACATACTAACCTCTGTAGTGCTAGTTTTGTATTTTCTGCACATTATTAATATTTCTGTTAGTTAGCTTTGGGAGTTGCAAGTGTCTTATTCTATTTTGAGAAGGATGATGCAATATCAAATGTGGGCAAAACACGTTGTCAAAGGATTTAGGAACCGAGCAAGGATCGAACCCAGGACATCTCAAATGACAATCCAGAGGCTTCGTCAATATACCTCAGTGAATTCACTTCTATCGATTTTCCCAAACTAGAACAGCAATTGAGTTATCTTGCAATTTTAGACTTCTACTACTGATTTGTACACTTCAATTTACAGGCTCGTATGCAAGTGAGATCTCAACAGATGGAATTACATGGGCATCACCCAACAGCATCTCAACATGATCCAACAGGTAGGCATCGAAGTCGAACGGACCCGATACAGAGTGGACGAAGCTTTCACGACCGACCAGTGACAGGCGACCAAGGATTCCAGGGACATCGCCCAAACGGCATGCGCAGTCGGGGAAATCCTTCCCTGAGTCACGAGACGGGCAACGGCAGCGTAGTGTACAACGAGGCGGCCAGAATGAGTGTGAATGATAGGAACATGGTTTCTTTAGGCAGATCGAGAAACGGAAGTATGCCGTCTGATGTGCACATAGCTAACGGTTTTAACGACACACGTCTTTAAAACTGGGTTCTGTATAAGCCCATCAAATCAATATCCCCACCAAAATTATATCACAGGAGAGACCTTTCGGATTGATTGCAAAAATTCCTGAATCCGGCTGTAACTTTCTGGGATAGTTGTATGATTTGTATTCATGTACTTAGGAATGCGCTGAACAATACTGGAAATCTTTCATTTTTAATTGAGGTTTTGTACTAAGAAACGATATTTATACCCGCCTTTTAATTAAACCTAGATATTCGCAATTGTTTCTTTTTTTAAAGATTATGTTTATCATATATACATATCTATTTTCAAAACTAGTTTTTATTTCGTTATGCAGATATTATGATCAATATAGTACTGGGTGTTTATTAAGTTGTTCAAATGTATTCTATTTGTACACAGAATATTTTTTAAACATGTATTTGTATTTTCTTTTGTTTACATTAAAGGTACTATGTCCCTTTTGCAGCCAACCTCAAATTCTGTAGAACTTTGCAGGAATTATGAATATGTCATGTATGTCCTATCTGTGAAATTTAAACGTTAGCAGTGCCCTAATATTCAAATTACTTAATTATATTCATTTACTTGGTAGACCTCACTGTCAGACACCATTGAGTGACTGACTGGCTTTTTTCTTCTTTGGTAATAACATACATAACGTGAGCTGTAAAGGGTACATGAGCATTTGTATACATCAATAACCCACTTCTTGTGATGGCCAAAATTAAACTGATTGAATCTTTGCGCAGCATGAAACGTATGACCATTCGTTACATTGGTCTGAAAAGCAAGACTATTACTTATTGGCTCTATAGCTCCTAAGTCGATTTGACAACTAATAGTCGTTATTTTCCCACTTGAAGACATTTTCGAGCCCTACCTTTTTTAGGGAAGTTCTAAATTAGTATTATCTTTCAAATGCCATTGGAATTTAACTTTTTCACCTTTTTTTGGCCTGCAAATGGGACATAGTACCTTTAAGCGATCTTAGTATAATGGATGTTTATGCTCTTCCTACTCTGTTACTGTACTGTTACTTGATACCAATGTGGATATCTCTTGATTTAGTCTGTTTTATTTCACTTTTGTGTAAATCCATATTTATGGTGAATGTGTATTTATTTTAGCATAAAAATGAATAACAAAACGAACACTACAATAGTGTGCTCTGGAACACGTCAAGACTTACATCAAAATCAAATTAAAGCGTTGATAACATTACAATAAAAAGAACTGACATATAAATCATATCGTCAAGTAGTGGAAAGACAGATGGGGGCAAGGGCTAACCGGTTGACTCGCGTTTCCTTCAAAATCAAGACAAGTGAATAAAAACCGACCTTTTCCACGTAATCCATCATCAAAATTTGACTTGAAAGATTTTGCGAGGAGGCAGAAGAAATGCTTTTAGGTTCGAGCAAGTGCCTCATCAAGGTAATTCCATTATATGCGTCACATCAGACAGGTGAAAAAAATTCCCTTTTAGGCTTAGGAGTGCCATTTGTCTGCCGCCCCGGAATTCGGTAACCTTTTAATCTGAAATGTGATTTAATCTATACAAAGAAAGACTTACAATCGATACTTGATATACGTTTTGTATCAGGTTCTGGTTTACAACGTAATTCATTGTTCCTTCGTATTCGTGGTAGGATAAGTAAATTGTATGACTTAGGATTAGAAGAACAAAAATGCATAGTAGACATTTGAGTTGTAATATTAACCTATATTCAGGTGTTTTATATTTCTTCTACATATACATGTTTTTACACAGGCACTTTTTCATCCATGAATAAATTAAATAGAAATATGATAAAATGTATAAGCAACGAAGCTTTAAAAATACCATACAAGTGTTACATTTGGTTGATATGTCAATGGACAAATACATTATAGTGAGGCAATGGTGCATAGTTACATAAGCTAATGTAAGCTAACATAAAGTCTGGTAGTCAAATGGTATCCTATCAGAATTACGTATTGTTTTTATCACGGCCTTTTTCTTGTCTAGGCAAAACAAGAAGCCCATGTGATATCGGACCACGAAGTTTTCGATGTACCAAGCTAGATTAATTGTATAAACATAATACATATTTTCGTATGCATCAATAAAGAATCGAGAAAATTGATTATAGTTTTATGTCTACCTCTCAGTTTCAAGTGAAATCCATCGGGCTCTTTTATTTTTATGAACACAACATGGTGCACTATGGCCTACCAAGAGTAGACAATATGAATGTTGAAATTATATTCCATACGATAACAACATTAATTACTCAAATACAATTTGTCTTCATAACTTGGGACTATAATGATCATTGTTCATGAACTATCCGCTAATATCTTTGAATATGTTCGAAATGGTCAGCAAATGTCCTTTCTTAATCTCCAAACGGTCAAATATCGTCATAAAGTTTCTCACTCTCTTCGTCTACCTTTGTAGTTGGTAGAGGGAGTACATTCTTTGCTCTTCGAAGCATAGCAGGAGTTCTTGATCTAGTTCTTTGACGATCAGCCATGCACAAAAAAGACGAAAGACCTGATGCATGGCTGATCTTCAACGAAACGGAGTTAAGTCTTTTGTCAACTATGTTAGTTGCTACGGCAGGCAGCCAGTGAAAACGAACTCGTTTGATCAATTATGGAAATGCAAGCATTACTTTAAACAAACGGATCTTTGTTATTCCTGGCTCATTTTTCCTGATTGAGGTGTCATATGAAAGGGTAGAAATTGAACTTTCTAGAAATGTGGTTTTCTCCTTGAAATTCAGATACCGCCCGCCAAATGACTTTTTCGTTTCCTCTCTTCAAATTGCTTTTAATCACTCATGCGTGGAATATGCATCATATGATTTGCATCAAATGAAAGAGGAGACTCTAAGCTTTCCAAATATGTGTCATTTATTAATCATAAGTGTGATTAAGTTATGATAAAACATCGATAGTTCTCGGTTTCGTTTTTTCTGGGACGCACTGTAGTACACATAGAATTGTAATTTAATAGTCCAAAGACTCTGAACGCATAATCAAACATTTGAGGCGTTGTTCCTATAATTTCATCAGGAAATAAACAATAATGCATGCATGATTGCGCTTTTGACAATGAAAACGCCACTGAACTTTGTACACAGGCGTTTCATTTAGTGTCAACGAACCAATGCATCAGGACTGTTGATTTTGTGTACATGATAAAAGACTCGTTCATGAGCTCTATAGTCGCATTCGCGAACTTTTTGCTACCGTGATCATGGGGGTATAATATATTTTGCTGGACATATATTTTCACGATGCATGTACATACTTCTGAGAAGTATGTGTCTACGTGTTATCATGAACATGATCAAATCGTGTAGAGTCTCCTGTTTGACTTGTAATTCTGTGTTTGTCAACATTTTCCAGCGCCTTTGAACATTTTTCCTCACATGCACTGACCATGTATGTTGGAAAAAATAATTGGTGACAAAAAACTTCTGCGAGGATTGAGGAAAGAAGGAGGTAATTCTACACTGGACATTAAAAGTACAAACAACGAGCCATTCCTAGTTTTCTCACGCACTTGATACAGAAGACTACATTTATTATCATTCTCACACTGTTGCTCTACCAATCCGGATGATGGATATTAGCTGTTCTTCTAAAAGTATCGTTAGTATAATATTCGTATCATTTTTCTTCTGGTCTGAAGCATTTCTCTTCCCAAAAAGGTCAAATTCCCTCCAAGCTCATTGTCTACCTGTATAAAGTAGGCCTATATCCCATACTGTATTCCACACAAATGCATTCCATGTCTGATGGATATGTCCATCATGCAAGCCCTCAAGATAAAGGCTCATCATTGAATACATCAATCCGGTTAGGAGATTATGGTATGCTAAAGGCTATTAACTCTCATAAGAGATATTCCAGTCTAAATCCTTGGTGATGACATCCTTGGGAAAATATGTTGTCACCCACGATTGTCCCTCTCCTACCAAGTGTATAGGATATGGGTATATAGCCTACTTATGCCGGTGTAATAAAAGGTTCAGGCCCTCGGGAAGAACAGTGTTAATTTTGATTATTGAATAATCAAGTAGTTTATTTATTGTCATTGTTGCTTCAACAGTTCCAGATTGCAGAATGCAGGCATGTAACTCTTTATCTGTGCCTATATCAATTGCAATTTCATCGGCATTATTATACTGCTAAGACTGTGTACGAAAAACCTACATAATTAAATACATATTATGTCCAGTCGAATCGATAGAAACGGTGATTAAAATCACAGGTTTTCGATCATATCCTTTTCAATGAATGAAATTTTGTCGTGGCGACCCAACTGTTCGATATTCACAAGGTCTTTAAACAGTATATGGTTACACATGTTGGGAAAATAATACCATGCATAGAAATCAGCTGTACCGGACGTTGGCAACCTGATTTGAAATATGATTTTTTTTTTTTTTTATGTAGTTTTTTATGAAGTTTTTTTCTCGAAATCATTAAACAGAGTTTCGAATATTAACATTATGTTCAACATGTTTATTCCATTTTATAGGTTTTTACACAGTTCTACTCCTAAATTAATTGAGAAACTAAATATATAATACGAATGGAAACAAGAAACAAATGTATAGCTGTAAAAACTATTAGAAGTTTGAAATCTAATCTGACATCTTCACCTTTTATTTTATGTCATATTGAAGAATATTTAAAAAAAAAAGTATTTCCACGCTACATTCTTATATCTTTTTGTTTAAGGGGGAGTGCCCTTTTTTGTTGTTGTTTGTTCTTTTAAAATGATTCCTTGTACATGAACACTATATTTCATTATTGTGCTATATCTGTTTTGTTTGCTTTTTAAAACCAATAAAACATATTAATGACTAAAATATTTCCAATAATAACATTAACACGTGTTAGAATACCCTAGACTAATCTATGCTTTATGAATGATCATTTACAGAAAAACACAGTGCTTTGGTTAATGATCTATAACCAATACTTGTAAAGTAGGTCTGAGTTCATTGTATGTGAAATTGGGGATATTGTGCATTTCAAAATGACCTACATGCCTCACCTTCGAACCGGGTCTTTTGTTGCTTTGATAAAATGACAATACATATATTCCAAAGTGCTTGACCTCATCTCTCTGTTTAACAACAATATAAATACAGGATAAAGGTACTATAGAAGCAAGAATAGTCCAGCTACCACGTTAGACCAAAGGGGTTTTCCCGAAATTTTGCTATGGACTCGCACATTATTTCCGTAACCTAGTTATTTCATAGTCAAATATTTAGCTCTTAGTCCATTGTCCAAGAGAAGTTTGATGCCCCCCTGTCACCAATATCCTAATGTGTATATGTTTCTGAATTTGGGCAATGTAATTTTTGAAAACAGTCCTTCTTTGCCTTTTTGAAAAGTGTTTCGCATAATTATAACCAACAATATTCTGTTCAGTTATGATCACAAAGTATTCATGGCAAATATAAATGTATTCAAACTGTTTAAAATGTGCTATGTACTTTGGTATTTGCAGAGTAAACTGTTTATATAAAATCTTGTACAAACATTCTCATACGAGCAAATACACTTGTAGCTCGTTTACACCAATGTCCAAAATCGTGATTTGACTGAAGTATGGAAATCTTTACACTGGAAGGAACTCGTACAACAAGAGTATCCTATGTATGCATTTATTTTGCCTTACAAGCACTGGCGTACCTATGGGGGGGTGCAGGGGGGGGGAGAGTGCCCCCCTGACGGGCTCCAGGGGGAAAAAGAAAAAGGGGAAAGAAAAGAAAAGAAAGGAAAGGAAAGAAAAAGAAAAAAGGAAAAGGGAAGAAAAAAGGAAAGAAAGAGAAAAGGAAGAAAAAGGGAAAAGAAAAGGAAAGGAATAAAAATGGGGAAATTAAAAAAAAAAAGACCATGGCCGTACGCACCAGGGGGGGGGGGGGCAGTTGACCCCAGATATTTTGAAAACGTACAGTTTTTTTCCTGAAAATGTAGTGTAGGCCTATACCAAATCCTTCAATTCTACTTTTGAAAATGCAAAAGTACCCTCATGACCAGTTCGGTCGCTCGAACTCCCTTCACTCCTTTTGCTTTTGAGATTCTTCGAAAACTTTTAACGCATCCTGAAAAATTAAAACAAATGAAAATAGGAAAATATAAGTGATATAACAAATTCGAAACTCTTCGCTGGCGCGAACTGCTTGCTAGCCTATTTTGTATAAAATGTTTTCACTTGCTCGTCCCCCTGAAAAAAGAAAAGGATTAGTATTGCCTAGAATACAATTGTGCCTGCCCCGACGGGCCCCGACCTGCAACCATGGCAACAATAACACACAATATATGTACCAAATGTTACTAAAAGAGACTAATTCATTTTTCTCGCTCGCTACACTCGCTCGCGAATGAAATAAATAGACATTGCTTTGGAAACAATTGTGCCCACCCTTGACCTGTAACAATATCATTAAAAATGGAAGAGTTTTTTCGCCCTCTCGCCAAAAAGGAATTGAATCGCGTTAAACGCGATTGCGTCCATCCTGACCTGCACCAATAAAAACAAGTTTATTTATTAATTTCTATTAAAAGAGAATTTTTGTTTTGCTTGCTCGCTATGCTCGCTCGCCAAAATGGAATTGACATTAACGTGCCCGCCCCAACCTGCAACAACCAGTTAATAATTATGTACCAAACGTTATTCAAAGAAGTTTTGGTGTGCTCGTGCTCGCCAAAACGGAATTAACATCACCTTAGAAATGATTGTGCAAGCCCTGCCCTGCAACAAAAAAATCTGAAATTTATGAACTAATTATCATTACAAAAATTTTGCTCGCTCGCTACGCTTGCTCGCCAAAATAGAAATAACACCGCTTTCAATAATCACGTCCCTGACATGGAACAATGAACCCAAGTTTTATGTACCATATTTTCCCTATAAAAGAGAAGTGTTTTTTTTTTTCGCTCGCTACGCTCGCTAGCTCGTGGAATTATGTGCCCACCACTAACCTGCTACAATATCATTAAAAAGAGAAATGTAGGGGGTTGCCTGCCCACCAAAATGGGATTGACATTGCCTTAAACACGATTGTGCCCGCCCCCTACCTGCAACAATGAAACAAATTTTATATAGCAATTCATTGAGAGAAAGATGTATTTTCGCTCGCTAGCTAAAATGGGTATAAAATCACCCTACACACAATATTGTTCCCGCGCCCTGTATGGGACAATTGAACCAAGTTTAAGTGGCAATTATTAAAAAAGAAGTGATTTTTTTTTTCTTGCTCGCTACACTCGTTTGCAAAAAAAATGAAATTAACGTCGCTAACAAGTGAATGTTCCCACCCCCAACTTGCAACAATACCAGTTTATATACCAAACGTTACTTAAAGATTTTTTTTTTGCTCGCTCGCTCGCCAGAAGTGAAAATTAGCATCGCCTTTTTTGTTTGTTTCGGTCGCTTGCCCCCCCCTCTCGGAGTACCCCAGGTACGCCACTGCTTACAAGTTACGACCACGTGGTCTAACTTCCATCGTAATATCGGGATGTTGGAGAAATGGCGATGCTTGGACCATCGTGTAAAAGGGCCAATACATCGAGTGGTCTGCATACAGTACTGGATCATGCTCAGTACTGTTACCATTGACTGATTATTGATGTGAATGATTAACACAAAGATAAATATTAATTTTACAAAGGGTACAAAGGTATAAGGCGGGATAATCATTAGGCTTGTCTTTCTTTCTGGGTTATACGTCCTTATGAATCTATGATTGATTTGCTCTTGAAGAGGCATACGGTATAAGGTATAAGTAATCACATACAGACTGTTCATGTTTGGCGGGTGTTTGGTTAGTAAAGGTAACAACAGTTTTTCATCGAAAGAACATCTTTGATTCTCTATTGGGTGGGCACGCCTCATGGGTTTAGGGGGCTGTTAGAGGAGAGCAGCCCGTAAAAAGACATGTCTTCGAACTTCAAAGCACATCGGTAGCAATCGCAGACTTTTGGACAGAAAAGAAGAAATGGAAAATCAGTCGCCTCTGCCATACTGTTAAGGACTACGATTCAGCCAGAACATGGGATGTGTGGGCCTCTGTCAACTTCTAAAACGGATAAGGAAAGAGAGGCGAAAACTACATTCAGTTACTGTAATTTTCCTGTTACACCTCTTATAATTATTAATAATATATCAAGAATTACAATAATTTTGATTCATATATATATATATATAGCGCGCAATACAATGCCTTTGTTGGCTTTACAGTATAGGCCTGGCCTGATCATTCTGATCCTTGAACACGCACAACGCACATCTTCAATCAATTTGAGTGTTTATATCTGTCATAACCATACTGACCACCTTGTAGGAATATACAAAAGTCACTTATGATAACTTCTGCCTTTCTGCTAGTCAAATTTACCTGGGCAGTATCAATGGATTGACAAAGGAGCGCCTTGAAAGGGCTCGTTACTTTGCATATTTGCGTGATCTGAAATTCTTTTCAAAATGGTTATGTGGGATAAAGTACACACTCATCTACAAAGGCCGGGGGGGGGGGGGCATTTTTTTTTATTTGTGTACAAAACATACGGAATTTTCATTTTTTCTAAAAATAGATCAAACATTGGTTATTGGGTCTTGTTTAATGATTAGGTGGTTGTTTTGGGGTTAAAATAGTTGAATTGTAGTAAGAAATGAAATTTAAAAAAAAATAAAAAAAAATACATAAGTTAAAAAAACAATGAAATACATCAGAAATTATCAAAACAAGAGATAACATAAGGAATAAGCTGACTCTTCGAAATTTTGTTGTCGTATTATTATTCTAAATGGTCTAATGAATATAAGTGGAGAAAAAGAATGCTTAACTAGGAATAATATATGATATATGGGTAAAAATGTGATTTTATGACCTTATTTGCATAAATTACCATAAATATGCAAATAAGTGAATTAAAAAAAAAAATGAAATTATCACATTATTCTATACACTTCACTTGACATGCGTGCACATTTTCGCGAAGATCGGCCGTTTCACGCCCGAGATCTTAAGGGGGGCCATAATGCCCCCTCCCCCCGGCCGTACTAGGACCTCAAATAGCCCGGCCTTTTTAGGGTTAAATGCTCAATATGATTTTGTCTTATTGTATTTTGTTCACTGTCATGATCACACATTTCTGTGTCTCAATTCAATAATAGTTATTTACTAATTCGCAGGCTCAAACGGAAATAAATACTTTCCTATTTAACCTGCCGTGTGTCAGAACTATGTTAGTAAACATATTGGCCCGAATTCACAAAGCAAGGTTTGAGCTCAGACCAAGGTTTGAGCTCAAACCTCCTTTTGTTCCGCCAAACCTCCTTTTGTTATTTACAAACCTGGTTTGTAAATAACAAAAGGAGGTTTGGCGAAACAAAAGGAGGTTTGAGCTCAAACCTTGGTCTGAGCTCAAACCTTGCTTTGTGAATTCGGGCCATCACCTTTTGGGGAGCACCGAACTTCAGCGACGAGCACTAGACCAACATGTCTTTGCATGACGTATTGCATACCGGAGGACTTACCAGAGTCCAGGTAGGCATCAGGGGGAGTAATCCCTGTCAACACCTGTGTTCTAATCAAGAAAACTATGTTATTAATATGACATGCAATCGACTATGTATGTATACACACTATATCCATCATAATATGATTCTACATCAATGGGTATCATGTCACCTCATGCACCGCATCACCGGCGCGTCACGCTCCAGGTGAACAAACACATAATAAAATAAACAAATCGAATTCAGGAATCATGTCTGTGATGTCCAATTTATTACAAAAGTAAATACGTGTCGAACATTGACACCGTAAAGTAAAGCAAAGCAACATCAATACATTAACAACGTATTGAAATACGTATAATTCACGTCTATCAACCTCCACCACATTGACAGAACTGAACTATAACCTCCTCTTAACTCACCCATCACTATGTTATAAAAGTATTTATTTGGTTACTTTTTAAACGGCGTCTAGCTCGCTCATCGTCGAATAAGGTTAATGGCGTCTCACGCCACGCATTCAACGTGTAAAATTCATGTGAGCGCTCAGGCATGAGCGCCTCCTCATTTACATAATTTTCAACCCACTTTAATTAGGTACCAATAGGAAATTGTATTTCCTTTACAACCAAATAAGTAAGGCCCGTAAACAAAAAAGAACAATCATATACATGTAAGGAAGATAAGATTTTTTTTCCTCAAAAAGGTAATAACCGTGGCATTGGGCGTTGGAAGAGGGGATGTGTAGTAGCATCTTATTCGCAGTAAAACCATACTGTTATTGTCACCGATTCACCGAATCAGAATAACAAAATTGAATGTAATCTTTGTCCTATTTATTCCCAGCTTTGGCAGTCAGCCATATGCGTTGCAGTACTGACCATGCGGTATGTAGTGGCGCTATCCGATGAGGATGTGTGTACTGTGCCAGACAGCAACTGTACATGTTCTTCTCCATTGACGTCACGACCCCCCAGACCTTCATTTGGTGAGTACAATACATGTTGCACACGAGGTGTCATTTAGCTGACGTAGGGCTGCGTCATGGGTAATGGAGTGCTGCAGCCTTTGATGCGCCATGCGAAAGTGGTATCGTACAAAGAGTGGTTGCAAAATAACAGGAGTAAACATTTTAGTTCCTGCGTATGGGCTACTACCCTTATCAGCTCAATTCGATGCGGAATGTTTGACGCAATCAAAATAACGCCTCATGTACTACGAGCATATCATTCAAAGCATCAGTTTTAGCTCCATTCGATCACCAATGTATAATAGATGCCTAAAGGTATAAACTTGGGAAGATTTCCACCTTTCCAAGGTGATATTAAAATCGGGTCTTCACAAGTTTACAGTCGATAGTAAGTATCAACGTTTTTATTGCAATAATAAATAACGTGATAGAGATATATGGGAATATCCAGTATACCTCTGATTTCCCCCTCGTTTTTGAATTCAGCTTGTTCCGACTGATTGCGCAACTTTGTGTAAATATTCAACGAAATGTTTGTTAACACGATTGATATGTTAGAATTAAATTAAAACCGTCTTTAATAAAATGTTCATGAATGGATGACTCCCATAGTCGTATTGTTATATACACATAGACTGGGGTGATACCACCCTCTCTCGACGCTCTTCCTTACATCTTTAGGTGTTACCTAAAGCTATTGTTGGAATACACACGTTTTCCCCTTATGTAATCAGCTGAAATGCTAAATTAAAATTAAAATGATATTTTGTCTTTTAAAAGTATTCTCTGTGATTGAGAACAAAAATAGTTGAAAGCCAATAGTTGTAATACAGTGTCTATATTTACCGCTCTGATTATTTCCATCTCGTTACCGTATGAAGCTGATTGCTCTGTCGGGGAACTACCAGGGAACCTCACATCGCTGATTAATGACACCTGCGAGACCAATGCTAATGTACCATGTAATACAGTGTGCATGTTTAAGTGTGACGCAGGATACACCATCACTCACAATGAATCCATCATCTGTAAAATAGGAATGTTTATACCTGACATTCCATCGTGCAATGGTAAGATTTTTCATGAATATCCCCTAACATTTCTCAGAAAGTTCAAATTCTTTTCCCTGTGCTTCAAGGGAGGGCTTCAAGGGAGCGCTTCCACCAAGCATCTAGCCCAAGAACTAGATAGTTTATTCCTCAGCACTACATCCTGACTTATGGATCCTGCTGAGTATCGTCGTAGAAGTAGAAGTAGAAGTATATCTATAGTGGCGTAGCTATAGACCAATGAGAAGCACGTACCCTCTTCCCATCAACTGGTGATGACAAATGAAAGAAAGAAAGAAGAGAGAGGGGAGAGAAGAGGGGGAGAGACACACAAACTCTGAGACAGAGAGAGAGAAAGAAAACGGACAGAGAGAGGGAAAGAGGAGGAAAAGGGGGAGAGGGGTAGAGGGGAAGGGATGGGGGAGGGGGAGGGGAGATTAAGGGACCATGCGTTATGAGAAGAAGGTTTTACGACCCCCTCTCACATCCTACTTTACGAAGGTCTCCAATGCACCAGTGAGACAATTATACCTGAACCCATCCTAACACCACTGTTTACACCTAAATATATGCCCTCCCCCAAAAAATAATGTATACATACGTCTTGGCTAGTCTACTATCATATTTTGTCCACAAATTAGGCCAATTGCACTTTCTAATCTCTACTTTTGTGACCTCCTACTTTTATCAGAACCGGATGAATGTGCTTCTAACCCGTGTGATATTGGTACATGAGTAGATCTCTTAAATTTTTGTTTTTAGTGTTTTAGTAGTAGTTTGATTATGCTCTTCATTTATCAATTGCTGTTTTCATGATATTCTGTAGTATTTGTAGGGCAAAGAACATTTCAGGAAAGCCAATAATCAGACCGGAAGTGAAAAATTTTGGTCCAAAATTATGAGTAGATCTCTTAAATTTTTGTTTTTAGTGTTTTAGTAGTAGTTTGATTATGCTCTTCATTTATCAATTGCTGTTTACATGATATTCTGTAGTATTTGTAGGGCAAAGAACATTTCAGGAAAGCCAATAATCAGACCGGAAGTGAAAAATTTTGGTCCAAAATTATTTAAAAACAGTCAAAATTGTACACTTTTTAGTGTTGCAATGGACCTTTAGATGTATCTGACAGGGTACTAATGTGTTTGCTGCCATCTATTGGCCTTGTACGTTCAGTGCATTTGAGTACATGCTAAGAAAGCTGCCTCCATGGAGGCACTCTAGTGCAACTGAACTCGCGACTGCAGGTCAATTTATCCCATTTTGGATACAATTTATTGTAGGAAACTGTGTTTGAAGTACCTTTATGATATGCTAATTATCTCTGAATCATAAATTTTTGACAAAAAATGCTGTAACTTGAAAAATATTCATCAGAATTATTTCAAAATTGGCAAAAACATAAGTTTTCATGCAACAAACAATCCTATCATGGTTTTTGCACATACAAACGTCACAAGCAAAATAATTTTCAAAAAAATCATTCGAGTTTCTGTTTTTTCTTTGAAATATTATAATTTTATGTAAATGATGAAAATTATACAAACGGTGTCATAGGATTGTTGTGCATTAATGTACTATCAAAATCACAAAAAAGTGCCTTGATATCGTTATTACAATTACAGTACTAGTACAAAGAACCAGCACTACAATATTTTTTAAATATTCATGTCCTTGAGTAATTTGCATATAATTTGCATATCAAATGAGATAAATAACTTTCTCAGAATGTTTTAGATTCTCCATTGCCTCAGCTCTCCAGAAATATATGGTTCATAGTAGTTTACTATTAATATCACGTAATGATCTATTACGAATTCTGTATCAACTTGCATTTCACTGTATTTTACCAGACTGGTCCCCTCAAACATACAGGTACTAAAGCAAAGCAATACTCTTTCTTTTGTAGGACCGTACTAGAAATGTTCGCGATACAATTAACAAGTAGCAAATCATTCAAATATACGTAAAATAAAACACACTGAATTGTTAAAGAACGAGATCAAGAAAATGGAAATGCAAGCACTGTTCATATACAGTCAAGATAATGCAACTTGCACTTTGTGTTTAAAATACATTTCTATTTCTTCTTACTTTTATCAGAGACGGATGAATGTGCTTCTAACCCGTGTGTTAACAACGGTACATGTGTAGATCTCTTAAATGACTATACTTGTACCTGTGTACCTGGATATGAAGACAAGAACTGCCAGAACGGTAAGTCGTTTCCATAATATATACGTCGTGTATGACTATTAAACATATACGTACTAAGCAAAGCAATAAACATCTCTTTCTTTCGTAGTACCGTACCAGAATGTTCATGATTGATCTTTTATTTATTTATTGGCTCCATCAGTAGTTAAATACTGTTTTCCGTGGAGGCCCTACAAAAAATACAACATTTGCAAACATTTCGACGTAAACAATACAAATCGAGACAAAATAAATTTAGGTACAACATTTTCGAACAAAAGAAAATAAACAAAAAACAACACAATGGACCAGTTCAATTATTACGATAATCATAACGCCAAAACAAAAGAATAAATGACGAATTTGATGGCGCATTTCTTAACAAATTAGGTAAATTATTCCGAAGAGCCGCACCATGTTTTCCCATCTGTGTTTTTATTTTGCGCGTTCTAATGTTTTGTACATTGGGATTTTTGAATCATTTGTAAAATATAGATCGGAGTTTGATTATTAATTCCACCTATTTTGAATGCTAACCCAACTTGAGTCTATCAACTTTTCTTCAGTCGGGGTTCTTACATTGGCCTCCAGGATTACTCTGACCATTTTCTTGTGTTGTTTAATGATTACATCTCGGACTTTTGTGAACAATTAAACCGTGTATTACAGCAATATTCAAATAAATAAAGGTAAAATTAATGCATTGGCAAGAAGCTTCAGTCCCTCCAAAGGTAGGTATCTTTTTGAACGATCAAGTAATGCTACCCTTGACCCTATCTTTTTACTTGTTTTTGTCACATGTTCTTTCCAGAAGAATGTTGGATCTAGCCAGACTCTACGTATCTATAGGTATAAACCTGAGAGATTTGGTGTTGCTCGAGTTGAGTGCGAAAAGATTTTTCAAGTTTAGCTAATTTTATTTGTGAACCAAATAACATAAATTCTGTTTTTGTGTGGTTTAATACCAGGTTGTTTTCTTTGACCTACTCATAAACTAGTTTTCAATCAGGTTCAAGGCCGATTCAACGTCCTCACTTCTTGGACTACTAAAAACAGTACAGCATTACAGTACAAAAGTGGACCTGAATTGGCGCCTTGTGGTACGCCTGACACAGTCGTATCCCAAATCTGATTCAAATTTTCCAAGTAAAACTGTTTGTTTCCAATCACTCAAATATTCCATGAACCAATCAGTTTCTTGACCCAGTATACCGTACTTAAACAACTTTTCTAACAGTATTTTACGATCTACAGAGTCGAAAGCCTTGTGCAGGTCTATGAAGATCGCGTCTGTCATGTGACCCTTGTCTATATGTCTGTAAATAAAGCCAGAAACATAGGTTAAAACAATCTATGACCTTTACGAAAGCCTGATTGATTCGGAGAGAGAACATTCTTTTCTGGGAGATTTAATTCGTTTACAATAACAGATTTATCAGCTTCAACGACTCCATTGATCTTCAAACCATGTATATCATTTACAGATTAATGCATTAAAAGATTTTAGGAGTTTCCATAGGTTCCGGGGGTTTGTCTTATTTTCTTGAACACCAGTCTCATAATACTTTTTTTTCAAGGTAGTTCGCAAATTGTTAAGGTGATTTCGAACCCCTCTGTATGATACAATAAACAAGTAGCAAATCATTATAAATATACAACACACTGAATTGTTAAAGCTTAGGGGCGCAGCCCCGAAACAAATAGAACTATTGGAGTCACCGACTTCCTCGGAAAGAAGGCAGGGGATATTTGTTTTATATCCTGCATCAAAAATTACAAACACGATTTTTTTTTTTTTTTTTTTTTTTTTAAACCAAAAAAATAATAAAAAGAACAATTAATTTGAAATATAATGTTTTAAACATTGTAATAATTTTTGTTGAATTTAACGAAATTTATATATTTTTGTTTTCAACTCCCAAATATAGTACTAACAAATTTTTCAGGGCAATCTTAAAATGGTTGAACAAATTTTGGTCTTGTAAAGAGCTCTTAACAGATCAAACCCAATATAATTTTGATTCAGGATATAATATTAATTATTATAGGTTTTCTTTCCGTTTTTCATTCAGTTTCAAAACGTTTTCATTCAATCTCGTCCCGAAACTTCCTTTACATAACACAGTCAATTTCGTCTGTTGGCATTCATTTTCGAACTTTGTCCAATTTTTAAAAATCATTTTACGTCCAATTTCGTCGAAGTAAAATCAAGTTCATCATCCACGGCTGCCCTTTTGCAATTTTCATGAATAATTTTCGTCACTTTTTAATCGATTTCATCAAGGCGTCATTCAAGTTCGTCACTTGTTTGTTTGTTATAGTAATTACGCTTTGTCTTTTCATTTCTTCCTGAAACTTGCTGTATGTTTATACGTTTGCATTATTTTTGAACACTGAGCGTTGGTCTAATAATATTCATTTTCCGTACCATTAGCGTCGACAATTGCTTTTTTTTTTAAAATACATGTATCTGAGTTTCACATTCTTAATTTTGGCTATGCATTGATTGTTCAAGTTTTTATCAGGTTGAATATTCGATGAGCAACAATGTAAATTATTAGTGTGGATACAATGCCACCAACTATTACAGGGGATTTCATTTTGTTCACACAAAGTATGCTGTGGATAACAGCTTATGGGAAAATCCATACTTTTGTTTCTCTCGTCGAGAACAATCGACTAAAATATGCCTTCGTGTCATTCAATTCCATGAATTCCATGATTCCATGGAAATTCATGAAAGAAAACCTGTCTGTACACCTGTCAATTAAAATGTGTATGTTTTTCTTATCTGATTAAGAAACTTGATTTGACATTGACGAAATATGATGCACAATGATTACATTGATCGGACAAAGTTCTACAATCGAAATTGAGGTGTGCAAGATCACAAAGTTTAGTGACGAAATTGAGGTGTGCAAGATCACAAAGTTTAGTGACGAAATTGAATGAAACAAGTGTTAAAATGGACAGAAAAACTTATAATAGAAATTTCAAATATGGCAAGTAACTTGTACACATTGCTGCAGTAACTTACGCAACATAAGATGTGTTTGCTTGATTCTTTGTTTTGTTTTACGAATCACGAACTGCGCATAAGTCCGTTGCTCAACAGTCACTATCTGCGTACGAACTACTGCGTCAGCGACTATTGCAATCTTTTGCGCGCCAAGTGAAATTAAGTTCAAAATGGACAGTGCAAACTTCGCTTTGAATCGCTGTTATTTCGCATCACAGACTTAATTGGCTCATGTAATACCGCAATCGAAAAGACTCCTCGTGTGAAAAGGGCTTTCTAATCTCTAAACTGCGATATGTATTAAAAAAGATGTATATAGGACCAGTATTATCCACCACAGGGTAATGTTTTTTTTCGCATTTTTTTCCCCTTCAGAAATCATTTAACTAGAATTATTGTCATTTAAATTATTAATAGGAAGTACTCAAAATATTGATGTAGTTAATCTTTTTATTTAATCACATTGTAACATCCTACTTTTGTGATTGTGTAAATGAAGAAAGACAAAATCAATTAATATTTTGACTTGTTGTGTGTCTCCATTTTCATGAAATTAAGTACGAAATTTTGACTACTAAAATATCATAATAATCCTGGGATTATCGTTGTTTTTCTCACACAGCGACCTTACCATTTACCGATACTTCAGCTTCTAACACTCCAACGGAATCGACGTCTTCACCATCATCAACCCCCTCATCGACAGAACCTGGTAAAAGATTATTGATTATTCCTGATATACAATTAAATCAATTTAACATAATAATGATAATGATGATCATGACCTTTACCTAATTGCTATGAAATAATGTATGCTGCATATGAGTAAGCATCCAAGGGACCGGCGACTTTAAGTCCTCTCCAAGGGAATTAGTAATGAGGATCAATGCCTTAGTTTGGTTTCAAACCCGGGATCGTTTACGGGATCACTTGTCTACCACTGAGCCGTTGCACTTTTTCCTTTTGACACCATTTTTTGGTGTCATTTTGTAAATGATTTTCAAAATCAGTTCATTTTTGTATTTGTTGTGTGTGTCCAATTAAAAAGAAAGAAAAACACAAACTATGAATAGTGAAATATCATAATAACCCTGAGATTATCTTTGTTCTTCTCACACAGCGACCTTACCATTTACCGATACTTCAGCTTCTAACACTCCAACGGAATCGACGTCTTCACCATCATCAACCCCCTCATCGACAGAACCTGGTAAAAGATTATTGATTATTCCTGATATACAATTAAATCAATTTAACATAATAAAGATAATGATGATCATGACCTTTACCTAATTGCTATGAAATAATGTATGCTGCATATAAGTAAGCATCCAAGGGACCGGCGACTTTGAGTCCTCTCCGAGGGAATTAGTAATGAGGATCATTGCCTTAGTTTGGTTTCAAACCCGGGACCTTCTGTTTACAGAACCACTTGTCTACCACTGAGCCGTTGCACTTTTTCCTTTTGACACCATATTTTGGTGTCATTTTGTAAATGATTTTCAAAATCAGTTCATATTTGTATTTGTTGTGTGTGTCCAATTAAAATGAACAAAAAAATCATAATAACCCTGAGATTATCTCTGTTCTTCTCACACAGCGACCTTACCATTTACCGATACTTCAGCTTCTAACACTCCAACGGAATCGATGTCTTCACCATCATCAACCCCCTCATCGACAGAACCTGGTAAAAGATTATTGATTATTCCTGATATACAATTAAATCAATTTAACATAATAAAGATAATGATGATCATGACCTTTACCTAATTGCTATGAAATAATGTATGCTGCATATGAGTAAGCATCCAAGGGACCGGCGACTTTAAGTCCTCTCCAAGGTAATTAGTAATGAGGATCAATGCCTTAGTTTGGTTTCAAACCCGGGATCGTTTACGGGATCACTTGTCTACCACTGAGCCGTTGCACTTTTTCCTTTTGACACCATTTTTTGGTGTCATTTTGTAAATGATTTTCAAAATCAGTTCATATTTGTATTTGTTGTGTGTGTCCAATTAAAAAGAACAAAAAAATCATAATAACCCTGAGATTATCTTTCTTCTTCTCACACAGCGACCTTACCATTTACCGATACTTCAGCTTCTAACACTCCAACGGAATCGATGTCTTCACCATCATCAACCCCCTCATCGACAGAACCTGGTAAAAGATTATTGATTATTCCTGATATACAATTAAATCAATTTAACATAATAAAGATAATGATGATCATGACCTTTACCTAATTGCTATGAAATAATGTATGCTGCATATGAGTAAGCATCCAAGGGACCGGCGACTTTAAGTCCTCGTCAAGGGAATTAGTAATGAGGATCAATGCCTTAGTTTGGTTTCAAACCCGGGATCGTTTACGGGATCACTTGTCTACCACTGAGCCGTTGCACTTTTTCCTTTTGACACCATTTTTTGGTGTCATTTTGTAAATGATTTTCAAAATCAGTTCATTTTTGTATTTGTTGTGTGTGTCCAATTAAAAAGAAAGAAAAACACAAACTATGAATAGTGAAATATCATAATAACCCTGAGATTATCTTTGTTCTTCTCACACAGCGACCTTACCATTTACCGATACTTCAGCTTCTAACACTCCAACGGAATCGACGTCTTCACCATCATTAAACCCCTCATCGACAGAACCTGGTAAAAGATTATTGATTATTCCTGAGATACAATTAAATCAATTTAACATAATAATGATAATGATGATCATGACCTTTACCTAATTGCTATGAAATAATGTATGCTGGATATAAGTAAGCATCCAAGGCAGGCGCGGATCCAGGATTTCTTAGGGGGGGGGGGCCCACTTTTTTTTTTTGGTCCGAAAAAAAATCGTAACGACTCAGCCAGCCGCTAAATAAGCGGGGGGGGGGGGGGGGGGGGGGGGGGGGGAAGAGGACACTTTTTTTTGGGGGGGGGGGGGGGGGTCTCGAAATTTGAAAAATTGACATTTTGTTCCGTTGGGGGGGGGGGTGAGGTCACCTTTTTTAGGTCAGCCATTTGCATATTTTTTTTAATTTTAATTATAATAAAAAAAAAATAAAAAAAAAAATTACAGAAAAGGGGGGGGGGGATTGCTCCAAAATACACACATAAAAAACCGAAGGGGGGAGGGTCAACCCCCTAACCCCCTCCCCCCCCCCCTTCCGTACGTGCCTACTCGTCTGAAAATAGTTTTTCCCCTCCCGCGCGAAGCGCGGAAGCTTTTACTTTTCATTAAATCATTAGAAAAAGAAGACGATTCGTTGTACAGTTTTTTACTCTTAATCCTCGTCTTAATTCATCCCCCTCTCCCGCGCAAAGCTCGGAAGCTTTTACGTTTCATTAAATCATTAGAGAAAGAAGACGATTCGTTGTACCGTTCTCGACTCTTAATCCTCATCTGAATACAGCTTTTACGTTTCATTAAATCATTAGCGAAACAAGACGATTCGTTGTTCCGTTATGACTATTAATCCTTGTCTAAATTCAGTTTCCCCCTTCCCACGCGAAGCGCGGAAGCTTTTATGTTTCATTAAATCATTAAAGAAAGAAAACGATTCGTTGTACCGTTCTCGACTCCCAAGGGGGTTTTCCCAAGGGGGAAACTGAATTTAGACAAGGATTAATAGTCATAACGGAACAACGAATCGTCTTGTTTCGCTAATGATTTAATGAAACGTAAAAGCTGTATTCAGATGAGGATTAAGAGTCGAGAACGGTACAACGAAGCTTCGACGTTTCATTAAATTATTATAGAAAGAAGACGATTCGTTGTACCGTTCCCGAAAATTATCCTCGTCTGAATTAAGTTCGCCCTGCCCTCCCCCGCGCGTAGCGCGGAAGCTTTGACGTTTCATTAATTCATTAGAGAAAGAAGACGATTCGTTGTACCGTTCTCGACTCTTAATCCTTGTCTGAATGTTCTTTGTCTATTCCCTTTTCTTCCTACGTCCTCTTCCTTTACACTCCTCTCTTTTTTGGCCGGCGTTTATTGGGGGACCACCCCACCGCCCCCCTGGCTACGCGCCTGCTGTCAGATGAACAGATACCTTGTCCGCCCCGGAAGCTCAGGGGTTTAAGGTTTTGATTTACGGTCAGATTAGCATTCAGGGGTCCGCCATAGCGCCCTAGACGGGGTCCAGGGGGCAGAGCCCCGGAAGTTCAGGAGTTTAGGCATTTAATTACGGTCAGATGAGCATTATTTTGATACCTAATTGTTACAATGGCAGGTCACTAATTGGCTTTGGGTTCAGGGGGCGGAGCCCCGGAATCTCAAGGGTTTTAGGCACTCAATTACGGTCAGATGAGTATCGAGGGGCCCGCCTAAGGGCTCTTGGTTGGGTCCAGGGGTCAGAGCCCCCAGAAGCTCAGGGGTTTTAGGCGTTTAATTACGGTCAGATGAGCATTTTTGATACCTTATTATTTGTGACACTAGCAGGACACTATTTGGCATGGGGTCCAGGAGGCATTAAATGACCGTCATATGAGCATCTAAGGGCCCGCCTTAGGGCCCTAGGTAGAATCCAGGGGGCAGAGCCCTTAGGATTTTAGGCATTAATTTTAATCATGGTCAGATGAGCATATTTTGATATCCCATTATAATGTGACACTGGCAGTCACTGGCAGTTAACTATTTTTTTCTTTCTCGCTCTATTTCTTTCTATTTCTCTTTAATATACTTTTGCAAAGAAAGTGTGGGGGAGGGGCTCGAGGATTCCGATCCCCGCCGTTCCGTGGGCCCTGATATGTAGGCATCTCAAGAAGCTTTTTCTTGCCTGGCTGTAAATTTAGGAATTTGTCATTTTCCAACAAACGCATGAAGTGAGGAAAATTATCTCATTTCAGCACTATTTGTTAACCACCGTTAGGGAATTATAAATAAACCACGTTTGAATTCTATTTCTCCAACCCCCCCCCTCCCCTATCAGTATGACAGTGCCCCCCCCCCCCCCTCCGATCTACACCTTGTTGGCGGGAAAATTGCAACTGATATCCCTTACCTTTCTTCATTCTCTTTTTTTTCCTTTCCCTTTCTCTCCTCTTTCACTTTCCCTTCCCTTCCTTATCTCTCTTTTAGGTTTGCTGGGGGGGGGGGGGGAGGGGCACGGTCATTTTGGTCCCTAACCCGCTCCACACATTGTTGGCGGGATTAACCGCAACTGATCTCCGCTTCTTTTCTCCCTTTTCTTTTTTTCTTCCTCGTTTTGTTCCCTTTTAGCTCTCATCTTTTCCTTTTCCTTCCTTCTCTCTTTTTTTTAGCGGGGACGGGGGTTGGGGGGGGGGGGCTAGGGTCTTTTGCCCCCCCCCTCGATCCACAACTTGTTCGCGGGAAAATTGCAACTGATATCCCCCTTCTTTTCTTTTCTTCTTCCTATTTTGTCCTTCCCTTTATCTCCGCTTTATCTTTTTTCTTTCCCTTTCCTTCCTTCTCTTTTATTTTTTTTATTGGGGCGGGGGGGGGGGGGAGGGGGAGGCAAGTCCTTCCCCCCCCCCGATCTCCTTCTTTTCCCTCTTTTCTTTTCTTATTCCTCTTCTTTTTTCCCTTTCTCTCCTCTTTCCCTTCTTTTCCTTCTCTCTCTCTCCCTTTTTTTTTTTTTTTTTTTTTTTTGCGGGGGGGGGGGGGGGGCCAAGGCACGCTCGGCCCCCCCCTGGATCCGCGCCTGATCCAAGGGACCGGCGACTTTGAGTCCTCTCCGAGGGAATTAGTAATGAGGATCATTGCCTTAGTTTGGTTTCAAACCCGGGACCTTCTGTTTACGGAACCACTTGTCTACCACTGAGCCGTTGCACTTTTTCCTTTTGACACCATATTTTGGTGTCATTTTGTAAATGATTTTCAAAATCAGTTCATATTTGTATTTGTTGTGTGTGTCCAATTAAAAAGAAAAAAAATCATAATAACCCTGAGATTATCTTTCTTCTTCTCACACAGCGACCTTACCATTTACCGATACTTCAGCTTCTCACACTCCAACGGAATCGATGTCTTCACCATCATCAACCCCCTCATCGACAGAACCTGGTAAAAGATTATTGATTATTCCTGATATACAATTAAATCAATTTAACATAATAAAGATAATGATGATCATGACCTTTACCTAATTGCTATAAAATAATATATGCTGCATATGAGTAAGCATCCAAGGGACCGGCGACTTTAAGTCCTCGTCAAGGGAATAAGTAATGAGGATCAATGCCTTAGTTTGGTTTCAAACCCGGGATCGTTTACGGGATCACTTGTCTACCACTGAGCCGTTGCACTTTTTCCTTTTGACACCATTTTTTGGTGTCATTTTGTAAATGATTTTCAAAATCAGTTCATTTTTGTATTTGTTGTGTGTGTCCAATTAAAAAGAAAGAAAAACACAAACTATGAATAGTGAAATATCATAATAACCCTGAGATTATCTTTGTTCTTCTCACACAGCGACCTTACCATTTACCGATACTTCAGCTTCTAACACTCCAACGGACTCGACGTCTTCACCATCATCAACCCCCTCATCGACAGAACCTGGTAAAAGATTATTGATTATTCCTGATATACAATTAAATCAATTTAACATAATAATGATAATGATGATCATGACCTTTACCTAATTGCTATGAAATAATGTATGCTGCATATAAGTAAGCATCCAAGGGACCGGCGACTTTGAGTCCTCTCCGAGGGAATTAGTAATGAGGATCATTGCCTTAGTTTGGTTTCAAACCCGGGACCTTCTGTTTACGGAACCACTTGTCTACCACTGAGCCGTTGCACTTTTTCCTTTTGACACCATATTTTTGTGTCATTTTGTAAATGATTTTCAAAATCAGTTCATATTTGTATTTGTTGTGTGTGTCCAATTAAAAAGAAAAAAAAATCATAATAACCCTGAGATTATCTTTCTTCTTCTCACACAGCGACCTTACCATTTACCGATACTTCAGCTTCTAACACTCCAACGGAATCGATGTCTTCACCATCATCAACCCCCTCATCGACAGAACCTGGTAAAAGATTATTGATTATTCCTGATATACAATTAAATCAATTTAACATAATAAAGATAATGATGATCATGACCTTTACCTAATTGCTATGAAATAATGTATGCTGCATATGAGTAAGCATCCAAGGGACCGGCGACTTTAAGTCCTCGTCAAGGGAATTAGTAATGAGGATCAATGCCTTAGTTTGGTTTCAAACCCGGGATCGTTTACGGGATCACTTGTCTACCACTGAGCCGTTGCACTTTTTCCTTTTGACACCATTTTTTGGTGTCATTTTGTAAATGATTTTCAAAATCAGTTCATTTTTGTATTTGTTGTGTGTGTCAAATTAAAAAGAACAAAAAAAATCATAATAACCCTGAGATTATCTTTCTTCTTCTCACACAGCGACCTTACCATTTACCGATACTTCAGCTTCTAACACTCCAACGGAATCGATGTCTTCACCATCATCAACCCCCTCATCGACAGAACCTGGTAAAAGATTATTGATTATTCCTGATATACAATTAAATCAATTTAACATAATAAAGATAATGATGATCATGACCTTTACCTAATTGCTATGAAATAATGTATGCTGCATATGAGTAAGCATCCAAGGGACCGGCGACTTTAAGTCCTCTCCAAGGGAATTAGTAATGAGGATCAATGCCTTAGTTTGGTTTCAAACCCGGGATCGTTTACGGGATCACTTGTCTACCACTGAGCCGTTGCACTTTTTCCTTTTGACACCATTTTTTAGTGTCATTTTGTAAATGATTTTCAAAATCAGTTCATTTTTGTATTTGTTGTGTGTGTCCAATTAAAAAGAAAAAAAAAACACAAACTATGAATGGTGAAATATCATAATAACCCTGAGATTATCTCTGTTCTTCTCACACAGCGACCTTACCATTTACCGATACTTCGGCTTCTAACACTCCAACGGAATCGACGTCTTCACCATCACCAACCCCCTCAGCGACAGAACCTGGTAAAAGATTATTGATTATTCCTGATATACAATTAAATCAATTTAACATAATAATGATAATGATGATCATGACCTTTACCTAATTGCTATGAAATAATGTATGCTGCATATGAGTAAGCATCCAAGGGACCGGCGATTTTAAGTCTTCTCCGAGGGAATTAGTAATAAGGATCAATGCCTTACCTTGGGTTCAAACTCGGGGTCGTTTACGGGATCACTTCTCTACCACTGAGCCGTTGCACTTTTTCCTTTTGACACCATATTTTTGAGTCATTTTGTAAATGATTTTCAAATCAGTTAATATTTGTATTTGTTGTGTGTGTCCAATTAAAAAGAAAGAAAAACAGAAATTATGAATGGTGAAATATCATAATAACTCTGAGATTATCTTTGTTCTTCTCAAACAGCGATCTTACCATCTACCGGTACTTCAGCTTCTAACTCTCCAACGGAATCGATGTCTTCACCATCATCAACCCCCTCACCGACAGAACCTGGTAAAAGATTATTGATTATTCCTGACATACAATTAATTCAATTTGGTATAATGATGATGATGATGATGGTGATAATGATTGAGGTAATAATAATGATAACAATAATGATGATCATGATTTCGATAATAATATTAATACTAATAATGATGATGGTAATAATAGTAATGATGATCATGTTACTACTACTATTAGGTATATCACACCAAAAATAATTACAACGAACACATGTTATTTGATGGTTGCAAATGATCAAGCTTCATGAAAGCTTCACAAAACAAAAAACAGAATTGAAATCGGTCAATGCGTTGTGATTTTATACCATTTTTGTAATATCGCAAAATTACCGAAAAACCTGCCAGAAATGGTCGAATTGGCAAAAATGGGAAAATACGACAACGTTGACAACTTAATCCATCACTTTCTCGGAGACAAATAATCAATTAAATTATCAGACACTAAAATATTATCTTTGTGGTAAAAAAATACAAAAAAGAAAATTCATATGTCTATTACCGTTTTGATAACAGAAGCCAACAAAATAAGCCATTTTTGCCTAATTAATATGCGCATATGTAATCAAATAAAAACCGAACATGATACATCAGTGAAACCTATGTATATCAGACAGGTATGGAAATATATTTCATTTGAAATTTATAAAAAAATCATGAATATTCATCAAATATGCAAATTTGGTAATTTCAGCTAATTATATATTCGCGCACTCATTATGCAAATTAGGAAAGTCAAACTGTTCATTTTTTGGGCAGTTTTTAAATCATATATTTATAGATCATATTTACACCAAATATTAACCTTTAAATTCCAAATATTTTTGCAATGTCAATAAAATAGGGCGATGGAAATTACTTGGATCACCGTCACAGCTATTTCCTCATGTGTTTCA
Organism: Strongylocentrotus droebachiensis; assembly: GCA_035222895.1. Lineage (NCBI taxonomy): Eukaryota > Metazoa > Echinodermata > Echinoidea > Camarodonta > Strongylocentrotidae > Strongylocentrotus > Strongylocentrotus droebachiensis. The sequence continues at coordinate 39,539 of JAVYIG010014368.1, forward strand.
CAAATTATTCAGAAAAACCGATCATAAGATAAAAATTTGTAGACTTTCAGCTACATCACAGTATATTTGGCTATTTAAAAGATGTCAGATTTGAGGATTGATGACGATTTTCCAAGAAACCATTCAACAGGCCATAACATTCCACAGGGACTGAGTTTTAGAGTACCAAAAAAATTGGTGACCACAATACAGTTGTGGCTACCTTGAGTGTAAATAACAAATTGATTCAATGAGTGAAACACATGAGGATATTGCATTTTGGTAGGGGAGTTTTATACATTGAGGTGCATTTTCACCATGCAGAATAGCAGCGCGAGTCAATGGGCGATCCGCGGGCCATGTCACACATGGCTGAAAAGACAATATTCTAATTAAATAATTTAACATATTTTCCACATGCCTATAACAATGAAACTACACAAAATTGTAGTTAAAGGTATGCTTGAAATATATATGAAATACAATTTTAAAAATATTGTTTAGTTTTTTTTAAATAAATTTACAAAAATGCTATTTCTACCAACTAACTGCTGTTGTGTGTGTGTGTTCGAGGGGCAGACTGTGTGCACAGGCAGTGTGATCACCCTACTACTATACTACTATTAATACTACTTCTACTACTATTACTAATGCTAATACTAAATAAGACATGATGATAATAATAATTACAATAATTATAACAGCAACAATAATAATAACAATAATCATTATAATAATCATAACGATAATGATTACGAAATGATAATACTCGTGATGATATACATTAATCATAATAGTAATCATGATAAAATTCATGAACAAAAATGATATTACTAATGATGATGTTGATTGTTCTACCTGACTGCTATGAATGCATGTATGTTGCAAGTAAGTAAGCAACCATGTGACTGACGGCTATAAGTTCAAGTTCGAGCTTTATTTCCATTTTACTAAGTAAATTACAAAAAACATTTTACAAAGTATCCACAGGTAATTATTCAAGTGTACATGTTTTCTTTTCTTTGCTAAACAAAAACAAACATTCATAATATTCTTAATCAAGTTACAAGGAATTATAGGATAATCTTTAGTGTATCTCCGTTTTCATAAAAAGAAATACGAAATTATGAATGCTGAAACATCATAATAATCCTGAGATTATCTTTGTTCCTCTCACACAGCGACCGTACCATCTACCGGTACTTCAGCTTCTAATCCTCAAACAGAATCAATGTCTACATCATCATTATTCTCAACCCCCTCACCGACAGAATCTGGTAAAAGATTATTGATCAATCCTGATATATACAATTCATTCATTTGGTATAATGATGATGAGGATGATGATGATGATAATGATGTTAATGATAACAACAGTAAGAATAATGATATCCAATATACACAAATCTTTGTGAAGTGCTTTTCATATTGTGACTTTCAGCTAGAGGTTCATCTGTAGGTCTACTATTTTGACGATCCTTAAAGGTATTACAAAGTTTTGGTACATGAATTTGGTTCAAATTAACATACTGGAAGCATATGCGTTCCTACAATATTCATTGATCGTTGTCGCGGTTGAAATCGAATCTAAAGTTATGAAATTATAAATAATAAACTATTTATGTTGTATAGCTCCCTCTCAAGGTCAAGATATTAATTTAGCTATGAAACAATGTTTCTTGACTAAAATCGACCGATTAGCTATTCCCGTTTGGAAATTATATATCACAACTACATATTCTGAGATTTTCATGGTCGCAGCTATCATTGTACGGCCATAGGCGCTATTTGAAATTTATCAACATTTACCGGGAGCACCGGTAAATTTTTATATTCAATTTTTCTCGAAAACAGAAGTGTTTTAGGGGCTAATTTTTGTAGTGCTAATAATACATCCCATGGGCATCCAAATATATCAAAATTGTAAAGATTCACTATCCACCCAATTTTCAAAATTTCCCAAAACTTTGTATTACCTTTAACAATCACAATACCCGATCATTCTTTATAATCATCTTTTCCTAATTATTTTTAGTCATATTTTTTTCACTAATTCAGACATACATGTAATTATGTTGAAAAATAACAGCAAATGAACAAAGTGTAACACTTCAAAGTTTAAGTTCTAAGTTATTTTACTCTTAAATGCAATTCATTTATTTTCCACCTGTGGCATCTGAGCCTGGTCAGCACGAATGTCGCTAACATAATTTGCTGCTTAACATTCATAATCTTTTAGCGATAGTATGTACAGTGCCAATGAATGTAACTAATTATACGACCTGTAATGGGAGCGTCTCACCTCTGACAATTTGTGGCTTCAAATGCAATGAAACCGGTAACGCCAGTGTTCTGGTCACGTGTAACGCTACGGGATCGTGGAGTGAAGTACTTCCTACATGTGGAAG
>JAVYIG010014369.1:0-41923 GCA_035222895.1 Strongylocentrotus droebachiensis
CGGTGGAAGTCCAGGTCATTTCCTTCAACTCTTTGAACAGATATATTCCATATAAACTAAAAATACAAAAATACATGCTCATTCCTGCGATACCAATTTATATGACAGTAAAAAAAAATATCAAGAAAAAAAGTCAGAGTTATACAAGCTACGTCCACTGAAAAGCAATTGAACAATGAAACGGAAAAAAGAAATCTCATAATGGAGCCCAAGTTGTTTAGTCGGGGCGATTGAAAACATAACTTACAAAACCTTGATTCTCCCACATAAGACATCAAATCACCAACAAAATAAATAACTGATTAAAAACAAGTAAATTATTCATCTCAGAAATAAGTGCGTTTTATTTATTCCAATACAACCACTCCATGACGCACAACCCATGAATATTCAAATGGACTCTCTACATATTCTTAACATCGTAAAAAGAAAGGAATATATTTCCTCGTCCCTCATCACTGTCAGTTTTTAAAGATATCTAATTCCAATGATATTTGCAGAAGACTATGCAGGCGTTAATACCACTTAGCTTATTAAAAATTAATCAAACAACGCTGTCTATCACCAAATCATCATAACAAAATAAAGTATGCATACAAATTGAATAATTTGCTGGAAGAAAAGGGTAAGAGAATTTGAATATGTAGTTTTAAGAATGCGTAAGTAATTATTCAGATTAATTCATTTACAACATTTCTGGTAAGGATGACTTTAAAAGTAAATCCCAGTAAAGAATAACTGAATAAAAGAATATTACTGAATAACGGCGCACAATAATCATAGAACTGAATAAAATAATATGAACAAATTGAATAATAAATGAATAATTAAATAACTGTACAAAAGAATAATTACATAATGAATTCATAAAAAGGACACCAATACTATTCCATTAGACTACTACACAGATAATATTAGACGAAATCAAACAAGACGAAAAAAGCCACCATTGTAAAAAACAATCTCCCCATTTTCAAAAATCTAATATTATATATGTTGGCAGTTAATTCACTTTCTCACCGAGGTCAATTGAACAATTCCATCTCATCATAATTCCTAGCATATCTTTGACTCCATAAGATAAAGCATCTATATTAAGAAATATAAATGTGTCTGGTTTTTTGACAGTGGGAAGGAAAAATCCATAGGTTGTAAAATCCCTACACAACCGATATTTGGCTTTTGCACGTATGAATGCGAAAAGTGCCCCTGCAGAAAAACAACAATAAAACAATAGAACTTTAATTGCAGTAAACAAAGCAAAAAATGAAAACACCATAAAAGGAACACATATTCATCTTAAATGCACATGGTAAAATAATTGTACATTCTCAATTCCATACAAGAGGGGTATACCAACTCTAATACTAAATTTAGACACGCAGGTTGCAAAATATAATTCTCTGTAGACGTACATTTGTACTCACATTTCTCTACCTTTTCAATTATCCCTATATCTTGATTTATAGGAGGAGGGGAGCAGTTTGCATTTATTTAAACACTTAAAAATAAGTTGCATATGTCATACCATCGATTAATTATCAAACTGTACGTTATTGTTATTGTTTCTTGTGTACCCTCAGCATTTCGATTATACATATTCCAGTGTATCTGTCATCCGCATCAACGGAATTGATTTTGTTTACATACCTTAAACATATTAATACATGAGAATAAAAAAATGACAAGGCAACTGCTCTAATGCTTCAGTTGCTAATGTTAAGAAAAAGGGCAAGAATATGTTTCGAAATGAGGCAGGTAGTAAACTGTGCATTAAACAGAAAATGAAGGAAAAACAATAATTTGGGGTAATTCTAGCGTAACAAATGGGAAATCCAACTCTCTCTTGTTGTGTTTTTGACCGATATTCTGTATGTCATGTAAATGATTATGATGCATATAGTGATGATGTAATAATTATGATGTACAATGTGAACTACGATATGTCATCAACACAATTGGGATAAGTTTCTGAGCCCCACCTCAGTAATGACGGGCCTCCAGGTGCAGCTGGACAGACAGGCATTCACCAATCCATTTCCAGGTTTTTAGTTGTTTTAATAAATCTCTCCTCTCATTGGATAATATTGAAATAGTATGTGCATTATAACCTGTACATTTCTTCTTGACATATCATCTGGATTTGGGGAAATATTTTTAAAAAGTGGTGAGCGTGGTAGACGGAACAAGAATCATGACAAACGGGAGACAATTATTTTTTCCCATAGCATTCATTGCCTAATTCTCCTGTTTTGAAGGGGTATATTTTCATCTTTAATACTAGAACACAAAATAGCAGGACAATTTTTAATTTCATCAATTGTTAATCAGTTAATCCCATATGAGCTTTTATAACACGTACTAGACGAGAGACTGCCCTCACCATATCGCATTCCACCAAGTAAGCAATTTGAATAAAATACCTAAACCTATTTTGAAGTGCTATACTGCCAAATTGCATTTCAGATCATCTATTCAATTTATTGTAAAACCAAATCGTACCTTAAAGATGAGAGAGACGGGACACATTCCATCTGACCTTTAATGTCGACCTTGTAGATGTATAATTTTCCTTAGTCCTAACCAAATTTGATTAACTTTGTTATAAGAACAGAAGAAATACCTGAAAATGACTCAATATGTAATTGACTATATTTATCCATTAAAACGAGTATTTACTAATAGGTCAAAATATGAAAAAAGAAAAAGAATTCGTTTATTGTTCCATGCAGAGTAAATCGTATGTATTCCACTGTCATAGAATTAAAATGGGCGAATCACAATTATCTTCACACCAAAAGATGACATTTCCATGGAGTGAAACATTTGTGTTTACAAACATAAGATATAGTATTGGACAGGATTAGAACAAAATTGAATAATACTGGTAAATATTTACTTCACTGTATATGTGCTTATGTTTATGGCAACAATGAAGCAGGATGTATTTTTTTTTCTAGTATCAAGAATCATTTCCTTATAATTACCCATGGAGAGATCTCACCTCAGACCTAAAACATTTGTATTCTTAACACGACTAAATTCTCTTTGATTTGTAGGGATCGTTTCATTACGTAATGCATACATAAACGGTGGGGATAATTTCACTTATTCATCACTGATTATGGGAGGCAAATGCTCACTCCTTGTAATTTCATTTCTTTCACTTAATTTATCACACTTGCCCAAATAATATAAATATTCCAACTGTCCAGAAATGACACCAATACACGGACATGAAGGAGAAATCTGGTCGGCCATATAAAACCAACATAGCAGAAACGTGATAAGGACCTAGAAAATGTGTTCAGTTACTTTAGCATAACAACAATATATTGCTTGATATCAAGATCCGATTCAATTTTGTAAAGTCCTAAAAATATTGGTATGAAAACTAAATAGTGTGATGGTTTTCTTCGCCCCGAATCATGAGCCTGTCTGCATGGCCTGTATATCTTGCAAAGTCACTCCCAATAACACTATATATTGTTTAAAAAAGAAAGAAAGACCAAATTCGAATTTCTGATAAAGTCGTACAAACATACCGGAATAGATGCCTGAAAAAAAAGATAATTATCTGGAAAGCAAATTACACGGAAACTACATGGTTCTGAATATAATTTCTAGTATTGGTACAAACAAAAAACACGACCTGTAATCAAGTTTGATATAATTCGCAGTCAGTGTCGTATCGTTCAAGTTATGGTAGAAATGGATTAGCAAAATTAAATGTCGAGTATTATGTAATGCCTTTTTTATAGATGAAAAGAAGAATGGCAATCATATTATAGTGGAAGAAAAAGTAAAAGAGTACAATAACAGTGAATTCGGGTAGCCATTGTTCTTGGAGGAAAGTATATTACTTAGACATTTTGAAGAAAAAAAAGCTGGATCCGACGAGTCTATCTAAGTATGGCGATGGTGTCATTAGTACTACATAACAGCTGTTCTACTAGGGAAAATACTAGCCGGACTCCAATAATGTTTCATATTTTAAATATTTTGTAATATAATGAAACCCGAATTGAATTGAATTTGAAAGTGTTTCCATTGTTGTAACTCTTTGTGACATCGACCCTTGCATAATAACACAACATATCTACACATTAATGGCCCGTGTCTTCTCAATTGTATGATAACACCTCGTAACTAAATAGCTATACCCCAAGAAGCATCATTTCACGGTTACAATCATGGTTATAGAAAACTCAGCTCTCTGATGAAAATATATATGATCACTGATAAAATATCACATCGTCTGTTGTGAAAAAATGGGAAAGGGATGAACAAATTGTGTAATGAATCTCAGAATAACAAGAATTCTTTATTTGTAGATATGCATATTAATCAAAAGAGATTTAAAAAAAGGCCCATCGTGGTTTAGGGCCCTTACTTTTTTCAGCTATTGTCCAACTCCAACGCCTAATTATGCCTTGATCAAAATCGTAAAGTGTTTTATTTCCAATTCCTATAGGGAAAACTAATCTCTGTGGTGAAATATTGTTATTGTTGATTTGTCAAGATAATGTGAACAGGATGTGAAAATGCTCGTTATCAAGTGTAAACAAATAAGTATTTCGTTGATATAATTTCAAACTCGGAGAAAGAACGTTCCTAGAAATGAAGCGGTATTATAGTTTCAACCACCGACTTCTTATGTTTTAGTCCTATTGCTTTCTTATAACTAATCTTTGAGATATTAAATATCATATTTATATTTCATTAGTTGTATCCTTTTCCGAAGATCATTGTGCTTTAGTATATCTACAGACATGTACAGAAACTTGATTAGAATACCTTGTCGATTCTCCTTCATAGAACACATGTTATTGCTTTTTTAAAACTCTGGTTACCTAGTTTCTTGTTGATATATATAGGGTGTTCTTCTTAACGATTACTATAATACAATAACTTTGAATATTTTAATCTAGGCTAGAAGATAAATGAACAATATTATTCCACACCTTTTAAATCAATCTCTCCAAAATTATTACAGTTTAATAGAGAAGATGTTTAATATTCCGATTCCAGATATTGACGTAAATCAAATAAGGTTCACCTCACAAGAAGCAGATTTTGTTAGCACTATTTAATCCTTTTGATGTGAAAATGTAAGTATCGGTTTAATATGTACTTTATCCCTGGAAGTAGCATAACCGTATGAAGTCTAGCGCCATCTATCTATGAAGTAAATACAGTCCCACATAATTATAATAGAGAAATCAAAGCACTTCCTTGTTGTGACCTTTGCAAATAAACTATCGTGAAGCAAATAAGGAAATACCGTAACAATTTTTGTGCTTTTAGACAATGTAAAAAAGTATAGTTAATATGAATTCATCATTCAATATTCCACTCTGCATCTAATTTCGGATCGCATTGCAAGCTAGTGAATCTTATTAGTTTAAGGTTGAATGCAATAGTAGGCATATACATCATGTTCTGTTGTTTATATTGTATTCTAAACTGGATGTTTTCTACAATTATTCATTCGTCTCTCTTTACAAAATTATCTTATGTTGAGGACTAACACATAACTAAACGTTTAATATCGTGGTCCAGTGTATTTCCCACTTTCGAACTTAATCTCCGGGAAATGCAAGACCATTATGATACTAGTTATCATAGTTCATATCATATGCTAAACTAAACACGTTCTACAGTTTTATTCTACGTTGTTACATCATATACCGTTTCATCAAAAGCCATTTTAATGCTTACCTTGCTGGCATAAAGAAATAATAATCAAATCTTGGAAAGAGCCCCATTTACGAAAATAAAATAATCTGTTTATCACCAACTAAATTGAGGACCCTGAGTGTGGATCACAAGAAATATGTTAGTAAAGCATGTTTTTGTGTGCATTCTGTTAGGTTAAAATAAGAGAGAACTGCTGTTTCATCCAAGTTGTAAATTAATTAGAAAAAACAGATATAAAGTTTACAAAAAAAAGTTATGGCTCATCTCTCAGTTTCATGATAATAATATATAATCTTTAAATTCCCTTTTTGAACGGGAAATCAGAGAATGTTTTTTTAATGCCAATTTTACTTTCACTTTTGTGCATGACCAATAAATTAAACTGAAACTGAAACTAAAAGTTAACCACATTTTGTAATATAGTATACGAAGATTCTCAAGGGTGGCCGATTATGTGAACCACAAGGATATAGAAGTTATTTGTATTTTGTATTTAATAACATTTATTTCCTGCTCAACAGTACAATATGAAACACAATGTATATATCAATTATAAATGTAACAATGACTTCAACATAGAGTATACAGTAAATAATTCAGATAACAGAAGGAGGCGAAAACCCGAAAAGCATATCTTGGGTTGGGAACGCCCATAATAAGTGAACACAGTTACTGAGAGAACATTATAGATATTATTATGAAAATTACATATTGTATAACAGAACGTTGATAGGAAATAAAAAAATTGTAAATGGAAGAAAAACTGAGAAGAGAATTAGGTAAAGGAAGGCACGTTCACTTATAAAGAGAAAGTTAACTCAATTGTATATTCCGAGCCCTCCTGGGCTGTCTTGGGCTGTGCATGTGTCTGCGATTACATCATAAAAGTAGTTATACAACAGTAGTAATAGTAGTAATACAACACTTGAAAAGTTTTGAGGAGTTTAAAAGAGGTTCCTAAGATTGGTCTTTACTTATTGACAATTTATGATAAAAAAAATATATTAACAAAATTGAATGGACATTCCCCACATTTGTAATTTTGCTTCAGGTTTTGCTATATGTTGATTACTAAAAAATAATAACTGCAGGACAAAGTTTGTGTGGCAATTTTTTGGATAGCTAATGTCAAAAAGAATTCCAGCATGAACAAGACTAAGTTTTTAGAAAATAAACCTTATAATTATTGATAAACAAATGGATTGAACAAAAATAAGATTGCATTTTAACTTCCCAGATATGATATTCTCTACCTGCATTCGTTTCATCGACATGGAATCTTTAACAAATAATAGATATTTCACATTGGACCTACGTACTTTTCTTAGATCTATTGACAATAAAAGCTCACATTCTTCAACCCTCATATGTGTTATATATTCAATACTATCTAAATTTAAAGATTATTTCAAGCGGTTATTTGGATCAATAACATAGCTACAGAAATGTGCTAAAAAGGAGGGTTCATCACAGAGACCAAACCTAAAATAATGTAAAATATATGTTTAGATTTGTCATGATCGTAGTGACTAATTTATATCAAAATTGTTCTCTATATCCCAAACAATTCCCCTCACTTAATTTTACTTATTTAACCGACAGTGACATATATAGTTTGTGTCACATATATCAAAGCTGACAGTTCCTTTCTTCACAATACTCAATCCTAAACCAAAAGTATTAGGTAATTGAAGGGCAAATTGTGCACCTTGGCAGGTCATAAATACATACAAAAAGGTTGCTGTAACATATTTTCCACATTATGTAATGCAATATCAAGAAGTTTTCCTTCGTTATTTACGACACGAGTACCTCCTGACTTGCAATAATTTAATTTTCAATTTTAATTCTGTTTCCCTTTCGTAACTTCTTATCTGCAGTTATCGTAAACTTCTCTTGTACCCGATCAATATATTCTACCAGGTATGCCATCTTAGTCTTTTTCTCTTTTTCGTAGGCTCACAAAACCTGATGGATCGAATATCCCCTTTTATAAAAAACAATCTTATGAAGACAGAGTATGTCCATGGCATTGGCAATTCATGTGACTACTGAATGATCACCTTTTACTTATTAGCCCTTTCATCAAAGTGTTATTTTCCACCCATTCGTTGAAATATACCTAAATGCCCTCAAAATAGATGAAAATATTTTTGTTTTGCCATCTCATACGAAATAAACCAATTAAGTTTTTTTCCTTATTCTTAGATCTATTACTTTCTCAAAACTTGGTGGATTGAATTGCCCACCCCTTTTTTATTTTTATTTTGAAGGCACAAGATCTTCATCATATATATATATATATGTGTACTGTTATAACACTGAATGAGCAGTTTCCACTTCATCAGTCCTTCTTTCATCCGAGCATAATTTTCCATCTATTCTTTACAATATACCCGAATGCCCTTGAAGTAGCTGATCAATTCCTAGATCGTTTGTCTAACTGGATTGCCATCTGAAACTTAGTATACCAATTAAGTTTTTTTGTTATAGATTTAATACATTCTCACAACTTCATGGATTGAATAGTCTTGCCCGCTTTTCAAGAAATATATTTAGGAGGCAAATATTATCTCCATCATACATGTACGTCTCTGTGTATTGTGATAATACTGAATGAACACCTTTCACCTTATAAGTCCTTCTATCATCTAAATATGATTTACCATCTATTCATTACAATATACTAAAGTTCCCATGAGACATCTGTACAGATTAAAAAGTCCGAATTTTCTTTTTCTTCTTGTCATGTCGCCATGGTTTAAAATGGAACTATACCCTGCTTTTTAGCGATAACCTGAATAAATATATGAATAATACGTAGATGTCCCTTCCCAATAAATATACTTCAACTATATCTCTGTTCAGACATTGGACAATTATGAATTCTGATTAGATAAATGCTATATGGGGTGCTTTTGTTGTTGAATAACTAAATCTACTAAGAGAAAGTAAACATGAAACCAAGTAAGCTGCAGTTATATGTTTTACGTGCATGTTCAAAACTTATCTAGAATTACTCAATGAATAACCCCTAACACTGCTCTTCAAATAAAAGGTAGCGTCCCTAAATAGTTTTTAAAGTTCTTTTGTCAGTAATCACGAATTGATATAATACATTGAATAAAATATCCCGGACTTTCATATCGAAGGCAAATATTTCTTCAATTCCAGATGCACATTACACTAGGCATGCTAGGTGTCAGTATAAAACCTGAAATAGCGCCATCTTGCTTGTTTGTTTTATCAGGTCTCTATGCATTATCTACTAGCTAACATAAAACATTTATTGCCCTAGCATTAGTAGGTACTTTTCATGCCTGTCACTTTCATAACCCATTCTATACTCTTAACATTTCAAAGACACATTTCCAATGAGATCCTAATTGAGATCCTAATTCAATCGAATGACCTGTCAATAAATGTAAACTCTCTTAGGTATTTTAGGGGCATTGCTTCCAGGAAAATATCTGTGTTTTGTATCTTTTATAATTAGTCTGGTTTTCGACTTTATTTGACTTTTGACGCCTGGTAGAATTTTTTTTAACGCAAGAGTTATCATAGATATCATAGTTATTGCCAAATTTTGCTTATTCATTTCTATGTCCTTCCTTGACATGTTTTGAAAATGCCAATTGATAACTAAATAGATAAACGAAACAATATTAATGATAATAGTAATTCAATTGATTCCTAACGTTTAAAAAAAAGGAAAGGATAGATCTCTTGATATTATAGAACAAAGATTACATGTAGAACTAGCCTATTTAACAGGATTACTGTATGTTTTTTTAAATAGCAGACATTCAATATTGGGTGTATTTATTAATGAGGGACACATATAAAATGGGGCAAAATATCATTTCATAGTTTTTGCGTTTTCATAACACAAAAAGGAAAAGTAATATACAGTAATAGACGGTCTGTAACGTTTTAAAGTTATAGTTCCCTGAGTTGTTTAAATGATAATGATGACACTCTCCATTAAACCTTTCAATTGAACCCTAAGAGGTACTAAGGCTTAGTGGTAATGTTTGCTACGTGTTTCTCTTGCCTTAATTCTCAGCCCAGATCTTAATTCACATAATGATACCTATCATAGGCCTATTAAACTACAATGCAATTATAAATTACAATATTCCTTTGCATTTCGCTCGCCCTTTATATCTTTCACAGAAGACATTTCTTTTTAATAGTTATTACAAACGAATTATTTCTTCTTAATACCAACTGTCACATTTTAATTCCATTTCTAACCATTTCTATAAAAAGCACAGAGAGATGATAAACATATATTTGTAATAAATCTTGGACCAGTGGTCTTGGTTGTATGTAATTTTTATGCTAGAGATGTTTGTGTAAGGACGCCAGCTACGAAAATGGAAATAATGGTTTGCTAAAATGTATATGTTCGGACGTTGTACCTAGTGAAATAGCGCCCTTCATGAATAACCTCACGTGCTTTCTGTGTGATTCATCCTTCAAAATCTATTCAGCTCCGTTTATGGTTATTGATATTTACACCCTTACTGAAATCCACAATCTTGTGAATAATAATTATTTAAAAAAAATTGTTAATGAGTAATAGCCTTCTAACTTAATTTTGCATCGCTTTCGTCTCTATTGAAAAAGAAAACTACAAGTAAAGGACACGTTACAGCAATGAATAAATTCTAATATTTATTTTTCCAATTTGATAGAAATTTATTTGCATGTACATCTCTGTTTCATTTATTATAACCAATGGCCAATGTTACTTTCAACTTTCAGTAAATTCTACAAAGTTCGGTAATGTCTGAAGTAAATAGAACAAAAAGAAAATTGTGGAACCTCGAAAGAAGAACACATTTCTATTCTTACATTTAAATACAATAATGAATAAATGAACATTTGGTCTGATACAACAGCTTTTTCTGTTATAATGTGTAATTAGTAAATCATGCGAATTTCAGACGTTTAGTTGGTTCCCTTAATTATCTTCTTTAACTATAATAATGAATGTTAATATTACTGAAAGCCAACGTTCCATGTAGGCAAGTTTTGTTCTAAAAGCGAATTTGATATAATTGGTTTTAAAATAATTGAAACTAAAGAACTTAGATTATAAAGAATGTCGCTGTTACCTTTAAACATGATATAATGCGCATAATCTTTACAAATTCAATACAGGACATAAGTGTTAATCTTTCCTTTATTAAGCTGAGTTTTTTTTACTCGCATTTTTGTTTATAGCGACAAACAGTGTTTGTGACAGTAATTTAGTATACATCAAGAATTCGAATTTGAGATTCTGCTGACTGGTAAGGAAACTTACATTCACCATTGAAATAATAGATACACTTGATATAGAATTATACGCATTTCACAATTTCCCTCGCATACTCGATGGACTAATAACATGACCTTCTGAGATGATTTTTTTTTTGCCAAATGAGAGATAAGGCACTCCTCTCACCAATTACTCTACGCTTCCGAAAATCAACGTATATCATTTTCTTTATTTGCAGCAAGACCATTCCATTTCCGTGGTTTGTACTAAATAGGATCTCAATTAACTAGGCCTTACGCTAGCTATCAATGTATCAATCATATCACAAGAAACATATTTTCAAATATCTTACATTTTATTATGACCGATAGAATCATTGGCAATTTCAAGAACGTAGCTAAATATTCATCAAGGAAATATGTAAAGACTCTTTACAAGGTTATTGGGTCATTTTTTTAAATTCTCTTTCTTGTCAAATATCATGACATGTATCAGAGTATCTTTCAGCCTATTGACATAACTTGTTTGTCATACAAGGAAGTACTTCATACTGCAACAGTTTTGAAGTCAGAAATAATAAGTGGTCATCTTTAATTACGTTTTCATAGCAGAGGTTTCGCCATCTGTTTCCTCCTCCTCTTCTCTGGCATGGAGCCAGATGTATGGCTCCATTTCTATTTTCACATCTGATCCGATGAAACAAAAACTTTCCTTCATGCTCATTGGATGACCAAAGTTAGGCACGCTAACCTATTTCCATCCACAGTTGGCCTCCCGAAACATGTATCTGATGTCGACCATGACGATGTCTGCCACGTAAGAGAAGATATTCTTTACACTTTTTCTTTCAAATTGATCGGGTGTGTGGCTTTTGTGGTTTGTTGATGACGTATTTCATGAATTTTTCTTGACTGAATTTAATTTGAATTTATTATGCGATACTCTATTGTTACTTGAGTATTAATTTCGACTCATAAGAGTATTATTCTTGTTTTACTTTTTGTTCTTTGTTAGATCATAAATTGATAAAATGTGTGATATCATGAGATGTACCATCAGGTACACGTATGTCTATTATCTCTGCATGTAGCTTATTTTGTTTGATTACACAACCTGAAATTCATCGTCATTTGGGAGAAAGGTCGATGCTTTTACGGCAATACCTGTCTAAACGAGCGTTAATAGACCGCTCATATATGACACCCATTTGTACGATGGCGTTAATATTGAAAAAATGATAACTTTGCTCTAACATAACGGGGTTTGATATCCGAAGATAGTTAAATGACACAGTTGAGTGTGTTAAATGGGAATGAAAAACCTGAACCTAAAATGACATTTTTATTTTCAAGTCCTTTTCTACTCTTTATATCTTGGTCATTACGCCGAAGACATAATCTAAATATGTCATGAAATTCGTGATTAGATTTATTCCTCTCCCTTTCCAAAACCAAATTGAAAGAAATTGAAAAAGAAAGAAATAGAGAGACTGCTACGTCGGTAAAATAAGCTTAGCAATTATATTTGGAAATGAAAGATGTACATTTTTATTTTATCTTCTTCGACCTTCTGTTGATAACGATTGTGTAGTTATATTTTTTAAAAGGTGAAAAATACGCAGCGATATTTTAATCCTTGTTTCGGTTTGCTTCATTCAAAAAGGAGTGCAGACGAACTTCAAGAATCATATGTCTGAATCCATGAGAAGAAAATACATTATCCTAAATAAACATCACTAAAATGTTTGGTTCTCGATTAATTGCTGCTTATGCTGTTGATATAAACGCATGCAAATGATGAATCAAATTGTATACAGTCAAAAGTGTAAGAAAACTGCTGAAAGTTGACGGATCCCTACATGCCGGTTTGATAATTAAACGATGAAGTTAATATATTTCCCTCACATTCTAGTATTACCTCTCTCTCTTCTACTTGTTAACACGTTTCTTAATAATTTATTGGAATAACTTGATGACGAATATTGATCAGTAAGTTAAAAATACTGGATCTAAAGTGTTTCATTAAACTGTGTATATCTGATGACAAATACTCATCTCACAACACACTCTTAAAAATGAAAGTCGTGAAAACATGCAGCACTGTGACAGTAGCGTTTTATTATTCAATATTTCAATATTATATTAATAAATTTATACTTTATACCATCAGTATAATGTCAAGACATGTATCTTTATACTATTGTGAAATGAACAATAACAATGTAAGATCGGTGAATTGTCAAATATATTTATTTATATAATAGATGTATCTAGATAAAAGAGAAATGCCAAAAATTGAAATATCAATACAAACATAGAAAGTTTTTGTGTCCCCCTCCCCCCAAATAACAGCAAACACAAGAACACACAACCGCCCCATTTGTTAACCAAATATCGTGTTCACGATATTTTTCATATCTTTTGCTAAATGTATTTTCAATCATTGAACTGTTATACATTTCAGACTAATTTTGTCGATATTTGTAAAGGAAATTAAAAGAAAATCAAAGTGATCAATTAACATTACGTATTATGACTCTGATGTGATACTTTGTCATACTCTCTCAAGTTCCGATGTGTTTTCTTTAGCAGCATAGGCCTACATTCCACTACACCCATGTACACATGTCCCATCTCTAAACTTTCTACAAATATTGTCCATTAATATTAACAGTTTTGAGCTAAAAGCCGTCAAATATACATATGCGTATTGTCTTCGACATGTTACAATTTCCCCTCAAAATACAAAGGAAACGCTAATCATTTATGATATCACAGTTACAGTAAATCATCTGTCAGGTACAACAGTTATTGATAATGGTTCACATTTTTTGATATATACTAGTTGTTTAACTTTATATCAATTAAGCCATATGCGATCGTTCCATAATCTTACTAATTGTACATCTAACAACACGCAATAAGGACAGTCTTCAAAAGAGTTTATCAATCGCTGGGTATCCCTAACCATTGGTTAATCCTTAACATATACATTTAATTGAATACTGTATGATCGATAGGTTGCGCTACTGCAAGAAATGCTAAGATTTATAGTATGACTGTTACAGAATATTTCCAGATCCTATCAGACATGGTTAGAGGGTAGAGTCAAAGACCTATATAACTCTTGATTGTAGTTGTTTGGTCGGACTGTCATAGCCAGGATATACGATGTTATACATCACGTGGTTTGTTGCAATTATGTCACGCTGTCCAGAAAGCCTCCTGAAAGATGTAAAATCAGAAACATTTCAAAAGATCTCATTATATAATCATGCAAGGGAAAACTATCATGAAGATTCACTGCTAATATAAGCACTACCATACATGTACATGGCATAATATTAAACGAAACTCCTCTTCTTGATTGTATTGAGGCAAAATATACTCTGGATATATACTTACTCCTGAACGTTTTCTTTTGAATGTCTTTGTCTCAAAGAATGTTGATTAAATAGAAAGTGATACGCTCAAATGAGTCTTTCCTCTCGCCAGTCTATAAATTAAAATTTTTGAAAAAATTATGTGTATACTCTTTTCAAAATCAAAATTGAATACTGTTTACCTGTTATTTGAATTATCCTGCAATGACAAACACATCTGATTAAACAAAACTAAGAGCCAATTCATAATGATTAAAAAAAAAACCTGGATCTGTTCAAATCCTTTCCCCTGTAATATGGATGTCTTCCTCTTTTTTAAATTATCTTATCATTTAAAATATTCTTATATTTATTTCCTCATTCCGAATTGCCATGTGTCCAGGTTCATTGTACTGTCAAATGATTCGTTAATTCACATTGAGGGCCAATAACTGACTCAAAGATTTCATGTCAACCATGGGCAGAAACATTGTAGTAATGGCTACAAATGATTCGGACTGTAATACAAAATCTATCCCGCTCTGCGGTTTGTTGAGTTAGTTATATTTTTTTTATTTTAGTTATGTAAGTTCTCGTGATGTGGCTGAAAGATAAACCTGAAAGATCATACAAGCCTTCAAGAGGTTTGTTTATGATATTTTAGCTTGATAATAATACTTTGGCTTTGTGCCTGTTTCGAAATGGAGCCTGGAAGGATTTGAAACGTAAAGCGTGATCATCAAATTTCCTTCCTTGTTTGTTAAAAGCAATTTGAAATTCGTGTTTCTTATTTAATATAACTTATTTCTTAGCAGTTACGTTCTCGTAGCACATGTTGAAGTACGTGTACACGAACATGTATTTAATTGAAGTTGTGAAAGATAACGTAAATAGAATATAATACCGATCTAATTTTGTTTCCAAAAATAAAACCAGAATATGAAAGAACCAACAAGATTAAATTAGAATCTCTTAACACTGTGTAACATCTCAAAATACTTCTGGAAACTGATGCAGTTTTTATCGGTTATCAACTTTTCTCCACGAATAGAATTTTCATTTCATTGATAATGCTGATATCAAATACACTAGCAATATTTTTTCCTAAATTGAATGAAATAAACCATGAATGCAGTTTGAATATGAAGCATACTTTAACCTGTTGTATTTAGTAGATGCAACACATAAAAAGTATATCAGTTTGAAGAGCATATTTATGAGTAAAGCAAAATCGTTTACTCGAAACATAACCATTCAAGCTATTTTTCATATTTAACAGCTGGTAGAAATTGAGTTATCTTTTCAAAAAGAAATCGTTGTTGAGAGGTATACTTCTATTTTGGAGATTGTAGTGAAATTGGTGTAATGGCGAAAAAGTATAATTTGTTGTGATCTTTAAAACATCCTAACGAGTATTAGGATTTAGGTCTCGAAAATTAATACTGAACCTTGTCACTAAATATGTTAAAAACAAACCAACAAACGTTGAAAAAGAAGAATACTAAAAAAGGACATGGACACCCATTTCGTTATTTCCTTATTGGCAGGATCCCAGAAATATATATCTATATCAATAATAAAGATGGCATGTGAAGCACTGACATTTTGATATCGACTTTCTATTGACAGATGTAATTTAGTATGAAGAATTTTTCTTTATTTTGGCAATTATGTTTTTTTAATATTTTACTCAAAGGCATCACAAACAAAGATCCTGGTTAAACATATTGATAATGATACAATAATATCGGTTGACGCATTGAAAGTGGGTACTTCCTGTTTTTCTCTGGTATAATTACTCTTTCCAGCGAAGTTTGTTTATCTTTCTGTATTTCCTCATTGGCCGTTGAAACGACAATTACGTGTGCGCGCCATTTCTTCTCGCACGTTTCCGCGCGTTACCATTTCTGCACTGGACGCATATATTAGAAGGATGACGAAAGCTTTTTTTGTCATTAATTAGTTCTTCTTGCTGTGTGTCTGAAGTGAAGATGGCAGCGATGAAGTTGAATCTGATTTTGTGTTTTCTCCTTGGCCTCTTCTCCGTTTCATCAGCGGAAAGTGGTGAGTATTATCCCAGTCTTTGTCCGATTCTTGCTCTGCACATATTATTGAATAATAAAAGTATTATACGGATTTTTTTATTTGCATCGTATGCATGCACCTAGGATGTTTACAGATCTGAATTATCAATAATTGTCCTTCGTGCTATAATCACTATACACATGATATATTACATTCCAGTGACCTGAAATAGATAACGATTTCTGTTAAAAAATAATTCCTTAATCTTGAGGCTGTTCAACAGTGCATAACTGTACTTTTACTATACGTCTATACGTGTGTAGCATAATTTCCCCAAACATCTTGTATGAAACTAAAGATGTTGTTACAAATTAAGGTCAATTTTCTTACGTCTTTTAAAACATATAGGCCTATCACAAGAAACAATAAACTCCAAAAGGGATCATTAATAAATTAAATCACCCTTTAAAACCAGACTTACATTTGGAAAATAGAGAACAAGTACCGACTTTTAGAATAGCGATAATATAGAATACTAATTATGATTTTACTGCCTCTTTCGATTCCTGGTTTGGTACATTAATAACGTGTCTGTTTTGCCTAAAATTGACAGAATATGATGTGCGGTTGATAGATAAGGGATCTACTAAATATCCACATGCCGGCCGTCCAGAAGTGTACATCGGTGGCGCATGGTCGACCATTTGTGCTTCTGACTGGGACATGAATGATGCTGAGGTGTTCTGCCGGGATTTAGGGTTAGGCTACCCCAACACTCTCACGGTCATCGGTGGTCTTCCTGATGTAACCGATATCGGCACCGAGTGCTTGTCTACGGTAAAGTGTTACGGCCATGAAGACCACCTCTCAGAATGCGGCGAAGTATACCCGGTTACGCGATCAGGTAGTGCAAATGACAAGGGCATAGTCTGCTTTCCTCCCTCAGGTAAGTGAATTGAAGTGAAAATAGATTTATGATATAATATATACAATTAACTCTTTGAATGTTGTAATAGGCCTATTGATTGCCATGCTAATAATACAATATAAAAATGAAACCGTAAATCACGGACATTGGTGAAACTCCACCAGTAGGCAACAGTGCAGTCTGCACAAAAACTGACTAGCAGATTGTAATGCTACCATAGCCGGCATAGTAGACACTCTTTGACATTCTTGACAGGGGAAAATCTGCTATCCTTTACTCGGGTATTTTGTTTCTTATGAGTCGTGATAAACAGAAGCTAGGATGGATCTGATCTTTCAATATGTTTTAGGGAAGAGTATTCTGTCAGTTAGGACCGCATGTAATATTTGGTCAGGGTAAGGTTTAAAACATTCGATAAACGGGAATGGATATATATGAGTTTTTTTTGTCCCGATTACAATTAGGCACTAAGCTTAATCTGCAATTTGAATATTTTGTTTTTTGGTACGATGTTCGGGAGGAGTGAAATGGAATGGAATATATGAAGTACATTCAAATTGTTTCTCTTAAAAGCACTTGGCAATACATATTTGAATAATTTTGAGACAAAAAAACGTGATTCGAATACTTAATAAGTAATCATAAGTGTACCTTAGATATGGTTTATATTTGATATTGAAAACGGAACGCCGTTATAAAACACGAAACTTATTATTTAATCTCTGAACCTTTTGTTCTTCCTTAATGCAGGTGATGCCTCGGGTTTGCGGCTCAAATACGGACCTGATCAGTATTCAGGCTACGTAGAGGTCAAGCTGGCAAGTGGCAGTTATAGTTAATTGTATTTTTATTATGGTTCTTATTGGTATTTGTCTGCGTATCAGTATATCTCGAACATCTGTCGTCAGCTTGGTTTCGGGGAGCTTAACTGGTGGGATAGTTTTGAATATAGCAGCACGTACAATATGACAAAGGTGACGAGATGTCCTTACGGAGTTGCGCACCACGCGAGCTGCATATTTTATTCTAAGGGATATTATATTTGGGGGTTGAACTATCATATTTATTATAATAAAGATGACAAATGAAACTTCCAGATCCATTGCGAGGGTGCCCGAGTTGGTGGGAATCCTACATTTCTAAGGCGGCTGCTTGGTTGTTTCATAATGATATATGTACATCAATAAGCCCGTTAATACATCCCAAACGCAACTTTTAAAACATCATCTTTTCTTCTGACTGCCATTTACGCTACTGGTGAAAACCCATTAAAAACGTTAAAGTTTGTTTTTGTCTAGAACATTATTATCAGCGCCATCTTATATAAAACCGTCGATATAAAATATAGGCACAGTACGTCACTCTTAAAATCGTACCATCTCTAAAATAACGTTGGTTGGATCCACCGCCTGTTCAGCCCCCACCATCTCACACAACGGCGCCTCTCCTATTATAGGCCGAACACTTTAATTCCTTTGGTAGTAAATCTGGATTTACACTGCAACCAAAATGTGTCGATATTTCTTACACGACGAAACATCGAGAACGAAAAGTCCTTCTTTTGAGTGTTCTTTTTCAACGTCTGGCGCAATTTCGCAGATTTGTTTGCAGTGTATATGCCGGGTCTTGAACCTTCTGTACGATTCCTGTTTTCACTCCCCGCTTCCGCTCACGTGACTCTCCTCACTTCCGTGCTAACGCATGCAGGACAGCGACAGGTGGCGCATTCGCACGATCCCCTTAAAGTGATTGGGTTACTTTGTCTCAGATTCTGAAACAAAATCCTGGATTTAGCCTCATAGGCTAGGAATATTGTGTCTTTTTTTAGGTAAACGTCAACAAAATTGCAATAAAATATTTTTCACTGCAATACAATTTATAAGGTCCCCAAAATGACATACTAAAAGTCCAAAAAAATCTAAGTAGTGGAAGTGTCCCTAATTTGCATAAATCCAATATGGCCGCTATTTCGAGGATTTTCACATAGATTTTATCATATTTTTCAACGTGTATAGGCTGTTGTGACATTAAAGGAGTAGGATATTGATCTGCTGTACATTTTGTATCAACTAAAATACCCATATACTACAGGTACATCACAAACCTGAAACAAATCCCCCACACACCCACACCCACACAATCCAATATGTAATGTATGCTCAATTTATCACCTCAGCAGATGATGTTATTTCATTATGCACTAGACAAATATCATGTCATTTTAATTATATTGAAAAAAACTAAAATAAAAATATTCAGAAAAACTAGCCCTTATGAGTATCCATACGAACACAAGAGTTGTTGGTAGGGCTATTAGGGGTACAACCTGTACCCTACATTATCCTCATGGTCATTGGAATTAGAAGTTGTTCTCAGTGCAACAGTCTACTTAATTTTAGAGAGGTGACAAACAGAAGCATACGTTACATGCTAATGGCTCATCAAAGTACAAGTATCGATATTACTGCGGTATTTGTGCTCTCTAGTCACTATTTTTGTCAAATATTCAACTAAGTTAGACCCGTAAGCTTTTATTATGTGATATCCATGATACCTAATTCATAGTCATTCATTGCAAAACTTTAAAGTAGAACACCCAATAATAGTTTCAATATATATAATATTGATGGAAAGCTTATAATGTGCAGAATACAATACATTTTTTAAATTAATATATCAGAATCCACTTAGGCACAATGACTAGTCAAAGTTTTTCACTACACCCCCCCTTTCATCTAAGGTCATTCAGAGGTCAAATTAAGCCTGTAATTCATGACACCACGGAATGTACACCTTTCTTGATCGCCGATCTATGCAGTGCTACAAAAGGAAAGTCTACACATGAGCCTAGCTACATCAATAGGAAGGGGGCTTTAGTTGTTGATGTGGTACTGATTGTGCTATTACTATAGTTGTAGTAGAGATATGCATAAAAAGAAACGATACTTGGTCACAAAATGTGTCTGGAAGACTTGCATCGGTCAATGATCTTCCCGCAGTTGATGCAGTATACCATAAACTATGCATGGTGAACTTTACAACTAAAGACAAATACCAATAGTACGCTGTGAGCACAAGCACTTCCAAAAAGGCTAAAACTGGCCGACCTAAAAATTGACTGCATTCTTAAAAGTAGTTAAGTCCCTTGAGGAAAATGATGAGGAACACACAACAGTAGTTGATTTGTTACTAAGATGCAAGAGTATTTTCTGGAAAGAGATCATGATGCCGACAGTGGGGTATACATAAAAAAGAAAATACAGGGGCACTTCGGTGAGAGGACTGTATAACTGAACTGAAAGGAAAGCATGATGTAGTTACATTTCGTAGCACAGCTAGTGCTATTCTGTATGAATTCCACAAGCAGCCAAAGAACAATTACACACCAAAGCAGGAGAAAATGAGGATCATCAAGACTGCTGCCTCACCGTATACAAAATGACGTCAAGTTATTAAAAGAAAATTACAATTGACGCGTTTACCTGCATTTTTCACAGATTCCCTGCAACTGCTATTGAGGAACATGTATGTTGGCCAAAAGGTAGATTGTGATGCTGGCATCTATTGGGCAAGCCATAATGCACGCAATACGTCCAAGGGTTCTCCTTGCTCCTCTTCAGCTTCGACTACAAATGCATCATCAATTCTCATCTCGCTTTCTAATCGACACACTGCATGCGCAATGCTTCTAATGCTCTTATCCGGTGGTTAAGAAATATGAAAGAAGTGCGGCAATTTCTCAAGAGTGCATTCAGTATATTGCAAATAATATCGACAATCCTGATGGATCAGGTACTTTCCACAGATGGGCACATTGCTACCCAAAACCCAGGGATAAAGTACTGTAAGCCTGTACCTAAATAAACGGTATCCGCTGAGGACTTTGCTACTGTTGGACGTATCAACATTGAATACTTAAAGGCATCTACAACTGTACAACCTCTGGTTTACCAGCCGATTCTGAATCGGGGACCAGAAGATCCAACATTTGACTTTGATGTGCTGTTGAAGACATCTTTACTACTGCGATCCCCAAGACCTTCAAAGGTCCGGAACGATACAGACAATAAAAACAACGGCAAGTACCATGATCAGTCATCTTTTTTGTTTCTCCCCATGATTGACATGAATCCCAGTGATCGATCATGCATGTGTTTACTACACTCTGCGTTTTGCTTGTACCCATGCTAAACGGTATACATGCACCTGTATACATGCACCATACATGCCATGGTATTTAGTCATGCAGCCGGCATCATACATGAATGAGGCCATTATTCCAGCTGGAGAGAAGGCACTGGTATTATTGCGTAAAGCTATCATCAGTCTTGTCTGCC
This sequence comes from Strongylocentrotus droebachiensis, assembly GCA_035222895.1. Classification (NCBI taxonomy): domain Eukaryota; kingdom Metazoa; phylum Echinodermata; class Echinoidea; order Camarodonta; family Strongylocentrotidae; genus Strongylocentrotus; species Strongylocentrotus droebachiensis. The sequence continues at coordinate 21,621 of JAVYIG010014369.1, forward strand.
TTAGAAGCAAAGACTTTGCAACCAACTTCAGCAGCAGAAAAATTCCACAGTCTGCGTGTGTACTATCAGATATTAGAATGGAAAGGAATGTCAGACAGCCTGACATCGGGAAACTGAGTTGGCAGGTCATGAATGGGAAGTATCTTCCAATAAAAACTGATAAAACATCAGCATCCGCTTAACACCTTAAGGTCATCAGATGTGGATGCAAAAAATATTGTGCAGCCAAGAAATGCACGTGCCTGAAGTATGGCCTCCAATGTTCAACATCCTGCACTGATTGTCGTGGCGCTAGTTGTAGCAACTCACCACCATTATAGGCCTACCTAGAACTTGATGATACTACTGATCAGCATGCCACATAAATGTTTGTTTGTTGGAGACTACCAACTATAATTAAATCAAAATATGTATACTTAACTGTAGGCCTCATGACCTGCATCCTGTAATAACAACTGTACTGGGATTGTAAACAACATAAACATATTATAGCTGCTCTGAAATGCATTGTAAGGTGAGAATCACCACAAAATTTATGCAAATTAACCCGCTTTAAAACAAATATACGTGTATATATCCAAATTAAAAAACCTAATTATGAAACATATGAAATATAAATATATTTGTACAACATATATAAGTGTTGTCGCAATTAGTCTGAATTTTACATAGGACAAAAAATATAATTATAATATATTTTCTTCAATAATGTTTAATTTAGCAGCCATTTTGAATTTAAGCAAATTAAAACACTCAACAGGGCATATGAAACCTTATGCAAACAAATCAATTCTTGGAAATAATTTTCAAAGTACACTAAAAGTGTGCTCAAAGGTATGTATGGTGAATATTTTGACCAAATCTAGGAGAAAACCCTAGAATTAGCAGCCATTTTGGATTTTTGGAAATTTGACACAGTCAGTCCACTACACGGATAATGTAAGGTACAGGCTGTACCCCTACATAACCCTATAACAGCTCTTGTGTTTGTATTGATACTCATAAGGGCCAGTTTTCTGAATAATTTTTTGTTTTATTTTTTTCAATATAAAATGACATGATATATGTCTAGTGCATAATGAAATAACATCATCTGTCAAGGTAATAAATTGAGCATACATTACATGTTGGATTGTGTGGGTGTGGGTGTGCGGGGGATTTGTTTCAGGTGTGTGATGTACCTGTAGTATATGGGTATTTCAGTTGATACAAAATGTACAGCAGATCACTTTTCCTACTCCTTTAGTGCCACAACAGCCTATACAAGTAGACAAACATGACAAAATCTATGTGAAAATCCTCGAAATAGCGGCCATATTGGATTTATGCAAATTAGGGACACTTCCACTACTTGGATTTTTTTGGACTTTAAGTATGTCATTTTGGGGACCTTACTTAAATGCATTGCAGCGAAAAATATTTTATTGCAATTTGTTTGATCTCAAAACACAATATTCCTAGCCTATCATGCTGCAATGATAATTGTAAACCTTAAGGTGATTCAGGAACCCTATGACTTTTACAAGCCGATCGCCTGTCTGTCATGTTTTGATAGCTGTTGGCCCTAGCGTTGTTTCACTATAAATTCAACTAAACTACCACAATGTAAAATGTAAGACAAGGACGACATCATGTACATGTGTCTAAACCAAAAACTGACGAGTCTTAAAGGTGAACTTCAAAGAAAATCACAAATATGTCAACTAATGTATCACTAGAAACTGGTAAGCTAACAGATAGCCATCGTACAAGTTTTAGGTCAACTACATATCGGGTGATTTATAAAAATACAAATACAACCACCTTCAGTAGCAGCTGGGATATGCGAGAGATTCGCCGGAAAAATAACGATGTTTTTAATGACGTCACTATATGGACCAACACTGCCCAAGCAGACGACATCCCATAGAGAATGAACATAATTGCAAAGCTATTATTTCTCAAATTATAATGAGTTTAGTGTATTTAAATGTAATGGCATGTCAAACCATTCAAAGGGGGATATGACCCGATTCCGATAACTAAAATCTTTTGCTTGTAAATACGAAGGATATGTGTTAATTAACGATCAAAGAAACCAGACTTTCGAATTGAAAACCCCCCGGAATGATATCAGGACGGCATTTGTTCCCTCTTGAAACGCCGAACATACCGCGCTGTGTGCAGCTGAATATTCAATACCGTCTTATTTTGTTTACAAGCGACAAATTCCTTTATTTTTGTATCGGTGCATTTGTCATCAAAATAAAACCGTGTGCGGGGTTTAGAGTGAGGCAATAGATTATAATTTTAGCCTGACGGTAGTGAAGTAAGAGAAAGAACTCAAGAGAAGATGTAAACACAGGCACTGAAAATGTGTGTGATGTCATGGGACATCGTCTGCTTGTGCAAATCGTGTCCATACAGTGATCTCACACATCTCAGGAGCGTTCGGAGAGCTCTTCAGGTGCTATGCCGGGGCTGTATTTAAGCGTTTTATAATTTATAATAATAATCACCTCGAATGTTTCCAAGCATTGAAGTTTGATAACCTTGTCGAATCACAGTTTCAACTTTGCAATAATGAAATTAAGTTAGTTTTTAAAATCAATGAACATCAACTTTAAACCTCTTTAAAACGTCACAGTAATTTGTGCGCGCTTAAAGTGTAGCCGCTCCAGCTCACATACGGTAGATAATGAATAATTATATAATATTGGATGGCTTTGGGTGTGATACAAGAATATATTGCTCGAGCTATGACAATGTTGAACACGTCGGACACGAGTCCAATATCGTCATCAATAGTGATCTGTCAGTACGACAGGTTCAGTGACCCAAACAGACTTCTACATCAAGTGTCTCTCCAAGTACCCCGGTCTTGAGCCAACCGTGAGCAAGATAACTTTAAAATGGCTCAATCAAATGTCTTAACATTTAGCACACATAATTTTATGTATAGGCATTAAACAAAACACAGAAAAGTTTTCAACCTTGACCTTGACTGATGACGTCATCTAGGTGCCATTTTGTGAATTCTGAAAATCAACTCATGATCATATCTTCATAAGCACAAGCCATTTCTCATTAATATTTATCATGATCAAGGTCAATATCAGTCCGGTCAATTTCAGGTCAAAAAACGCGCGCGTACGTCCGCGCGCCAAATTTTTAAATTATCAAAATCGTCTTAAATTTATTTTGCATACGTTTTAGGTCATTTTACGCATTTTATAAAAAATTGCGCACACACGCATGCGCGCGCGTTTTCACGCGTAACACCATTTCACAACAATGAATCGCCTTTTTTTTTTCTTTCATGATATTTCTCATATTTTTTCAAACAATTTGATACCATGTTTATCCCTTTAATATGACCATTCATTACAAGATGAGCGTCTATTCAAGATATATGTCCGTGCGCGCGAGCTCTTTTAATACATAGCATATATGGGCAAAAACATGGCTATACAAAATCTATTACAGCTCTTTGGAATGCACCGGGACCCTCAATTTGTTTTCATGTTTGGATAGAGTATGAGTCTGGCTTGTAAAGATCATTCAGGATATGATCCAAGAGACTGTAAGGTAGATGTACCAGCGACGTTTCCAAATATATAACAAATATAATTTTAACAACGCAGAAATTCACGATTCAGTGCAGATATTATTATTATTATTATCATTATTTATGTACTGCGCTTCTCCCAGAGTGGCCCAAAGCGCTTACAACAAGTAGAATCCTACAAAAAATGAAAATGAAAACTTACATAATCCTAAAAATAACTGATACGTTCAATCAATGTTTCTCTCCGACAGGACATAACCTTGCCAAAAATATTCCTCCAACGCAACAGACATTTTTTACTACATACACCGTTGCTCATAAAGTTGGAATTTTTTTTTACCCCATATTTATGGAATTATTTTGAATCCCCCCGGTCCCCAACAGAAAAAAACTTCTGTGTGCCCATGCCTTGAGCCATAATGCATGGCCGTACAGAGGATTTTTTATGTTCGGGACCGGGGTAAAATGCAATGAATTATTGATAATTGATTGCATTTTCTTTGTTTTTATTTGTGGGAACTGCCCCCTACCCTAGGCCCCGCTGCGTGCAGTCATGGGTCAGTGGCAAATCAATGGCCTCATAACTGTTAGGCCCCATGATCAAAACCGTGTCGATGTGCTATATTAACAGGCACGTAGCCACGGGGGGGGGGGGGGGGGGGCACGTGACCCCCCAAAAATTACCAAGATCGGTTGAACTTTTTCAGACCCCTTTTTTTTACCTCGATCGATTACATGTATGTGACCCCCCCCCCATACATTAAACTCTGGCTACGTGCCTGTATATTAGTGCCCTTTTGTGGGGGCACTCATTAATCCTCATTACTGTCATTTATGACACAAGGGCGTAGGTCCCCTAGTTGATAAGCATAGTAGCATACACATGCTATAGCAGTCACGCAAAAAAAACACTGGCAAATTATTAATCAATAAAATCTGAGAATGTATACTATTATCTAGATCTATTAGGAATAAATCATTGTCAATATAATTCCATAAATTGGGGGAAAAATACTCCAACTTTATGAGCAACAGTGTTTATCAGCAAATTTACATTTTTTGTCAAATGTATGCTTGTCGGCAATTGTATAGGTAACTTACCACATAACATTAAATTGGATAATAGTGACATAGAAGCCGTCACTTCAATAAAATATAGGTCTGATAATAGGTGATAAACTCTCATGGCAACTTCATATTGATAGCATTTGCCGAATAATTTCTCGCAATATAGGGATGCTTTCCTCGACATCAAATTTGCCCTACTTAAATTATGGCATCATTGTTTGGGGTAAAACACGTAATCCTTATCTTCATAGAATACTACTTCTAAAAAAGTAAGTTATGCTTGTTATTTGTAACACTTCCCGAAGATCCCATACTAATGTTTTGTTTTTCGAAAAAAATATCTTGAAGATAAATAATGTATATGGTTATAACCTCGGTCAGTTTATGTACCAGTTGAATAATAATACGCTGCCCTCAGTATTCAATTTAATATATATATATATATATATATATACATTTATACACACAAATACCCCACACGTCAAACTAAAACTATACTCGCTACATCCACTTAAACTAAAGGAGGCCCGAAGCTTCGGACCATACTTGATGATAGCATCAAGAATGCCCCTAGTTAAATTCCTTTAAATTTATTTTTAAAAAAAATCTCTCTTGTACTTAATTATCGAGCGTCAGCTCTCCATTGTTCAATTTATTTCACTCAATCAGCGTGTTTCCACAGAAAAAGGTGGAACACGGATTATCATTTCCGAAATTGAAATACCGTGTCGCGGCGACACGATTTTAAACCAATCTGTTTCCACAGAGCGCAGCATTCCGATTAGCCCTGATTCCGTGTTCCAAGTCAGGCAAACACCGTGTCAATCGGAAGTCAAGATTTAACCTTTGACCCCGATCGTGGATCCAGATCTACACAGGATTCCACGCTATTCTATTGTGACGTACATTTTTATTGTTACGTACAGCGCGTATATAAACATATTATTGTATCAAAGTATTTTTCAACCAATCACGCTGCAGTGGTGATTGGGGCTTCGCGCGCTGATGATCCGCAAGACACGGTTTGTCGCTGTGTGTATCCACAGCGATTTCACACGGATCGACACGGCAATAACCACCTCCCACCTCCCAGAGGTGGTTATGATAATCCGTATCTCGGTCGACACGGGCCGACACGCTCGTGTTTCCACAGGAAAGTTACACGGTATGACACGGTATTACACAGGTAATACCGTGTCGATGTTTTCTGTGGAAACACGCTGAATAATATACTCTTTTATATTTTCATTAATTTTATACTGCAATCCGTATTCCAGTCGGTCCGTGTTTTGTTGTGCATGTTTATAGTTAAAAGTCCTACCCTCGTTCCTTGTCTTTTCAATTCTTTCCTATCACTCCTTTTATGTTCTTTCTACACATTTTATGTAATCGTGCGTTCCCTTGTTATTGATATTGTTATTTAAACGGAGATCACTGGACAAGGTGGCCTTATATAAACGCATTCATCCGTTATAAGATAATGTAGACCTCATGAATATAGATGGTAGGTGCCGAAGATGGGAGATAGGACGGCAGAGATGTAAGGTCTAACGGCCGGAGTTGGCTTCAGATATCAGAGAAAGCTCATTATTCATAGCAGCTTGTCTGTGAGTCGTTGTGTCCAAGACATGGTGGTATGGTTAATGATGATATGGACACACCAGTCATGATTCGGATTTGACAATGCCACTAAGAAGGTCGTTTTGTTTTAACTCTGTTAATCTTCCGGGGATAGTACGATGCCTTGCTCTTCAAAATCCCTTTCTGAAATAGATTATGATTTCGATCTGTGATCCAAGGTTTGTCTGACATTTTTTGGAGATGACGATGAGGGCTCTGTTAAGCACTTCCTAGAGAGCATAAGCCATTTCATTAGTGCTATATATATATGGTGTATTCATCCAAACTTATAAAATGTTATCAATTGTCCAAATGACCTTAATTTAGAGTCCCGCGTGGGCTTATGTTACTCTTTATGACGATAAAACAAGACCTTCGAGACGACTCTGACAGCATAGACGATACATAATCGTCATAAGCTGCATTTACACTGCAACAAAAACTTGTCGATTTTTCTCACTATCCTGATTCGTCGGTAGTAGAAAAGTAGCTAACCTGCAAACACGACGAAAATCGAAATCGATATATCCATTTTTGGAACGTGTTTTTTTTGTAACGCCTGCCGCAATTTCACCGATGTTTTGCAGTGGAAATACCCGCTCTGGAAACTTCAGTCGATTCCTGTTTTTGCCCATGTGACTCTTGCTTATTTTCAAAACGCTGCTTGGGATGTGTAATTGAGCCTAGCGCCTCTTTGTCGCTCACAAAGAAGGCATCTAATCTATTTCGATTTGGGAATGGAGGCAATTTTATAAAAAACAATACAATTAATTTATAAGTACAACCCGCCTTCCTTCATAATATCAATGAAATGTATATCGATCCATAAGCCGATGAAATTGGCGCTTTTGAAGATGACACCATCCAGGTGAATGGAGAACAAACCAAAATTGGTGCTGAGTTCTGTACTCGGCGCTGACCTAGGTTGTGGTGCAAATTAATTGATGCAGTGTGGAAGCACCTTTGAGTAGTTAAAATCCATAGGTGTCGACTTGTCTGGATAGTATTAGTGACTCCGACTCGGATCCAATTCTAAAGAAGTGACTCCAATTACCTGAGCAAAGGATATCACGATATCATTTATAGTTATGTTGTATCGGCGGCGCTGAAATATGGGTTAAAGAACACAAATTTGCATTCAGGAATGTCAAACTAGGTACGGATAATGAAAGATGGAATAATTTGTGTACAAGTAACGTAGACACTACAAGTATGTTTCAGTATTTATACCTACTGAGTAAAAAAGGATATTGAAAAACTCATGGATGGATAACGTACATATAGCGACGATAAATACACCTACTTCGAATTGATGAAATGAATGGCGCCCCGAGTTGTTAATACAGATATCATCATATTTAGAAATAAACAATTTATGTACAATTAACTTTATTATTTGTATTATTGTTATCATTATTATTATTATTATTTCTTTTATTATTATTAATGATTGTTATTAATTTATATGGGGTGTTGGCAATTTAAGATTGAGATATATGCAAAGATGCGATATCTTTAGCAAAATTGTGGATAAATAAGTACCTCACTGATGTGCATGTTTGTGCAAGCTCATGTATAAAAATACACAAATATAATGTTTTTAGCAAAGAATACGCAACATTAGGAGTAAATTATTTTGAGCAATATGTTGCCAAAGCTAATTTAATCCATGAATCGACCATTCGAGTGCTGATACATTCTGAGATATTATATCATGCGATCACTTTTATTTACATGTTCAACATGGTATTAAAGCATATAAAGTAGATTGGCAAATACAGCAGATGTTATTCTCTAAACTTTGAATGAAGATAATTGATTAATTTTTCGCATTTGTTTGATATGCCATTTAAACATTTTTACGAGCTTCATGAAGAGTGTAAAAAACGGAATAATATGACATATATTACAATTGAATGTCTTAAGGAGGCTTGGTAATACATATTTTAAATAATATTGAAATAATAACGTGACTCAAATCCTTGCAGCTTAGATACGGACCTGACTAGTAGTATTTAGGCTACGTATAGATGTCAAGCTGGCAAGTGGCAGTTGGAGTAAATTGTATGGTAGTTATTATTATTCTTCGTCTGCGCTTCGGGTCATCTTGAACATCTGTCATCACCTTGGTTTTGGGAAGCTCAACTGGTGGGAAAGTTTTGAGTATAGCAGAACGTACAGTATGAAAAAGGTGACGAGATATCCTTACAGATTTGCGCACCACCAGGGTTCCATGACACATGCTCCGCCGACGATTGCTCCGCCGACATTTGCTCCGCAAAACGCGACAATTGCTCCGGTGAAATTTGCTTGGCCGACAATTGCTCCGCCGACGGTTGCTCCGCCGACATTTGCTCCACTAAAAAAGTGCCCCGTAAAATACAAAGGCTACTACGACAATAATTGTTGCTTCTCCCCAAAAGTACTCCGCAAAAGACAATGCTCCGCCGACAATAAAATTGCTCTGATCTGATCCAAAAGTGCGGCCTCGTGGAAGACATGAATGCTCCTCTGGCAATTAGTGCAATAAATGCTCAGCCGTTTTTTGCTATTCCCCATAATGCTTGATTTAAAAAAAAAATCAAGTTGTAGCTCCTTATGCAAGTTTTCCAGCGAAAGATAATTACTCCGTTCAAAATCTGTTTCATGTATTACTCATTAGCTGATCCAAAGCTCAAGGCTATCTCTCTCTCTCTCTCTCTTGCTCCTCCTTTTCCCTTTTACACTCTTTTCTTGTCTTCTTAGCTCTTTTTTCCCTAGTCTTCTTTCATTTTCATCACTTCTTCTCTTCTCCCCCTCTCGAGTTCTATTTCTTTCATGAAATTGTAACGTAATGTAGTACATGTATATTGTACATTCTTGTTTAGAATAGTATTTTCAATAATATCCAGTTCGTTTCCTATAGGTTTCCTTCCTTCAGTTAAGTGTATGTAGCTTTAGTATACATATATTAGTGTGTAAAACACCCCGTCTCATTCGAGTACTTTGTTTTCACTGACTTTAAGGGACTCACGGAACCACCGGAAGAAGAGCAATTGGCTTATCGTGAAGAACTATCATCAAACTGCAACAAAGTGATTTGTATAAATGGGAATAAGCAGAAAGGCTGCCATCTAATTTTCCCGTCTGAACGGGTTCTCTTCTTTACGTATAAGTGCCCTTCAAAGCCTATTTTGATCCCTCCCCTGTTGTTTTCTAGAACTTCCATGATGACCTAGTACATTGTATAATGCCTTACTTGCAGATGGTTTACCTAGTAAGATGCATGTGCTTGCTTGCATTGAGGTCATTTCAGGTCTTACATATTGATGAGCTGTTTGAAATTAACTAGGAGGTATGCGCGTATTGGGGAATGTGGCTTGCTGCTCTACTTAAAAAAAAAAAACTTCCCACGACATGTAATGAGCGTTCAGTGTACATTATATGGGACGTATAGTGATAGATGGAAAGTTACTTCAGTATATTCGAAATGACTTTTAGGTAACTCCTTTTTCCTCCCACATCATCAACATTCATTCATTTCATTTCATCTACATTATTTCATGATATGCATTCAGAAAATGAAGAAAAAAGGAAACGAAAATAACCCGTGAAAATAAAATTTTGTCGGCGAAGCATTTGTCGTAGTACTAGTATAGCATTTGTATTTTATGGGACACTTTTTGGGCGGAGCAATTGCCGGTGTGACGGCGTTTAGTGTGACTGGCGGATCGTGTTCGCGGAACAAAATCCGCCGGCAGATATTGTTCCCGTCACAAAATCTGCCGGCAGATATTGTAACCCACCACGCAGAGTGGCTGGCAGATAGTGTTCCGTTTTGCAGCTATCGTTCCATTCTGAAGGTATCGTTTTTATCGGTTGTTTCATCGCAAAGCATGCCGGGACATAATTCTAGTCCATTTTCACCTTCGCCGTGATCAGCTGTCCTGTTGTTGCAAACAACTGAACAACGGGATTCTTATCGAATCAACATCATATAATCTTATACATAGTCTGCTATTCTGCAGTGATTTTCTTCCAATCCAGTATCATTTGTACGGTAAGAAACCAAAGTTTGTGGTTATTCATTTTATGACTAATAAAGCTGATAATACGACGTAATGAGGGTGGGCCGAGATCCAACTGTTTAGTAAATGTAGGCCTAGATCTAGATCTAGTCCCGTATGTTCAAATGTGTGTGCATTTTAAGTAGACTGATTGCCTTTTAAGCTGCTTAACACTCGTGTTTTAGGTAGAAATGTACAGTAATATGAGATTTATGTCTCATGAAATATGAATAGACTTTCTAGGTCCTATAATTGATAATGGAATAGGGTCTACTAGAATGGCCGACAGTTAGGCCTAGTAGACCTCTAGATAGTGATTGCAATTAGAAATCATAAATGTAAGAAAGTATAAATGAGGCCATGAAAACGATAGATTTGTCGATATGATATCAATGAGCTCTACTTGAGGATCTACATGACGGGGGCGTACAGAGGATATTTTCGAGGGGGGGGGGGGGGCTGGGGGGTAATATGTGAAAATCACACAGTCAATTTCACAACGACTCGGCCAGCCGGTGAATATAAGCCGGGGGGTGGTAAGAGCACTTTTTTTTCCCTTCTTTTTTCCCCGAAAAAATGAACATTTGGCAGACCAATATTTCGTTCAGTTGGTGGGAGGTAAGGTCACCTTTTTTGGGTCACCCTTTAGCACAAAAAATGTTTAATTTATTTTTGTTATTAAAAAAGTGAGGGGGGGGGGGGTTTCCTCAAAAACACACACACACATAAACAAAATTGGAGGAGGGGGGGGGGGGGGGGGTTCAACCCCCGAAACTCCCTCCCCCCTGCATACACGTCTGCTACACGATCTAGTGTTGAAGAAGTGATGATGGTTCTTTTGTCACAAACTTAAATTTGATTTTCTTTTTCCTTTTATTTATCAGTTGCAGCATCATCGAACACTATGGCCGATGAATCAGAAGATAACGTAGAAGCTACGAGAGAGCTCATTTCACAATGGACAACAGAAGTGTTACGTGACTTTCTACAAGGAGGGGACTTAAGCTTGGAAATCGAGTAGTCATTATTTTATGGGTGTTCTCTGCCTTGACGCTGGCGGTAGCTGTTCAGCCATCCGAGGTAGAGATAAACTGGACGATGGATGGAGAGGGGGGGGGGGGGGGGGGGGGGGGGAGGAGAAAGGCATGCAGACTGCAGAGCTGGTCGTCTACTATGTATAGAGACATTTGTGTGTACCTAGTGGATAAGGACCCTCCATCACTGGAGGGAAGAATGAGAGACTATAAAGAGGGAAAGGCATTTAGTTATTTTGCCAGTTTTTGGTTAGGGAGATATTTGTTTCATCTCGTGGGAGAAAGCCGTCTGTAATTCAAAATCATTTGATACTTGAATAAATTTAGTTCATTTTCTAGACTGTTTCATGTCAAACCGTTGATTCTACTTTCTTGTGAGTATAGTCAGAGAGATAGAGAAGTAACACAAGTAAAGAATGAAAAAGAAGCCAATATTTGAACGAGGAGGAGAAAATGGAGATTACGTTGTTGCCCATAGAGTTGGAATAATTGTTCTTACCACTTTTTATTAAATGATTGTGACCATTTGGCTTATTGTTTGTACATAAAGGTCATATGTTATAAGAACTGTATTGATCAATCTAAAGAGTCTTATAGATTGATTAATACAGTTTTGAGATGATGATGATGATCGTGATGATGAACGAGAAGGAGAAGAGGAGGAACATATCAAGAGTTGATGGCGAAAAGATTGATAGAGGGGTTATCATTACAGAGAGAGAGAAAGAGAGATAGACTAACATGAAGGGAGAGCAAGAATGGAGGCTATGACATAGGGGAAGAGATAGAAATCAGAATTATATTTATACAAACATTTACTAAATTAGAATAGTAAATTAGAAGATAAAGCTAGAGGAAAGAATGCAAACTAAAATTAAGCAAAGACCATCACAATATCGTTTACATTATAATACAAATTGAGTAAAGGTACATGGAAATGTGTACATTTGTAAAAATTTAAGGCCAGTAAGTATATTAATCGGCCTGTGATCTAACACCAACAATGTTTCAATGTTGGTGTGTTTTCCTTCTGCACTATTTTATTTTTGTCACTTTGTGGGAAGTAAAAGAAGGTGTTAAGCATTTTTACAATGATTGCCATACTAGGGCAAGGAAAGTTGAAGTGATTAACCATGTCCTGTATAATGTGTAATTTAATTTCTATGGCTCTAAGTCCTCTCTCTTTGAAATTCAAAGGAACGGATTGGATTTGTTGAGTGTAAGGTTTAAAAAGAATGTAATAGATTTCCATCACCTCAGCCATTTTTTTGAATAAAATCCATTATGTAATTATCAGCGTATGCAGAGTACCCAACCACGGGGTGAACAACTTGTATTTAATGGCTTAGGCAGTTTTTGTAAGATTCAAAAGATTAAGATTGTAAAGACATTGTTGGGAAATAAAAAAAATATATTGCAAAGAGTCTCGTACGATTCTGTTAGTGTTTTCTTTGCTTTTTATGGATGGAGTGAGGGCCGAACAAAGTGCCTATCTTAAAGCAACCTATTTCTCCATTGTTGTGTAAAATTGCTTGGAGGACCCCTTCGACCATTGATCGAGTAGTATTAATAACCTTCCACAACAGGCATGTGTTTAAGTGTGTTTGCACCCGTTTGTTGTGGACTTGTGTAGTGAAAGAATGTGTGACTTCAAGTTTTAGTTAAGAGGTGTTGTACGGGAAATTAAGCACCAACACTAGGTTTAACACCGTACTTCAAATCAGTTTATTCAAAGGTAATATCTTAGTTAAGGGAAAGGAATATATCATCTCTAGTTATACTTATTTCATTCAAGCACTATTTATTTTCATTGTATTTATCACCAGGATCTTCATTGTAACAGTATATTCCAGACAATGATGATATTTTGTATCACTATTTCAAAAAGTCAATCTATATATGAATAAAAAATATCTCTGGATATAAAAACAAGCGTTCTATGACGAAGTTTTAAAAAAATTCCAGATCACTCGCTTGCTCACAAAGTATGTTCTCGATTATTATCATAATCCAAGTTCCTTTCTGATAAAGATGGTAATCCATTGTGATAGAAAGGCGACCAACATGTATATTACACTTTGTGTCTTATGAAGGAAAGTAAACAATAATCCTCCTCCATAATCGCCAATTTGTACACCCCTCCTTGACAATAGAATTATGCTGGATGAAAAAGAAGAAAAAACATTTCTGTGAAAAAAACTTCATTATTTTGGCTTGCTCGCTCGCTCGCAAATCTTTTTCTCTTTCTGTATCAGAATTGCTATATCTTCACTATTTGTGCTGATAGAAAGCGAGGGCAGGTGTACCAGAAATTCAAGGTTTATTTTCCCTAACGCTACACCGTTAGTTTTAATGAAAGGACGATGACTGTGAGGGAATTTGCGCTATAATTATTTTGAAATAAAAATTCCAATGATTCCAAAAATTCGCTATCCACATCAGCTCGCCCGTGTCCTACACTGTCTTTACAGTATTGAACAATAACTATACTGATGAAACCCATTACAATTAAGAAAATAGTTTATGATATTTAAAATCTGTTTTTTCTATCATGTAGAGTGACCTTAAAGTTCACTCCCCCCCCCCCGGCCCCACAATTCAAGTTTCGTAATCAGTACAACCGAATAAAAAAAAATGTTATAAATCTGTAAGGGATGCACAGTAATGGCAAATTTTAAATTGATAAAGAAATACAATATAATCCTTTTCGTCTATTGGATGCGGACAACTTCTAAAGGTGGCAAAATAACCTGAATTATACTCTGTAAGGATTCGAGAATAGTTTGAAAATAGGGGTAAAACAAATTTAAGTTTATTAGGTCTCATATATTGTTTTATTAGCTTATAAATCTATTTTTAAAGAAATGATCGAAGCCGTTGATAATTTCTATTTCTTGCAATTTATCATATAAAATCAAAGGAATCTGTTTGGTTTTTTTTTGGGGGGGGGGGGGGGGCTTACCAATGTTTAAAACGCTACTATGGGAGTCAGGTTGTTTTATTCTAAAAGGTTTTCTTGGCTAACAAATGCAGTAATACAAAAGTGTGAAAGATTCCAAACAAACACGTCAATTTGCTCTGACCAATCATGACCCTTCCCATATCTGCCTTCATTTTAGTTATAAATGAAAAGAAAGAAAATGAAAAAGCACAGAGACTGGATCACAGGAAAAATGTTTAATGAAATGAAATAAATACGTAATTAAATTATGATTTATTTCTGTTAAAACAGCAGTTGGGGAGGAGGTCTTATGTATAGGCCTCTAGAGGCCATTAGACCCACTCGGGCAGTAAATAAAACAAAAATGCCAAAATGTCAATTATGCTGGTTTTAACATAAAATTAGAACGATGGACAAGAAGAAAGAGAGACAACAAGGCTTTGTCGCCTGTGGGCGTCAATGCAATAAAGGGGGGATGCTTTTCGGAATAGCCTACAGATTCGATGTCCAATACGAACAAATCAGACAATTTAAGTCTAGCAATCCGCCATGTTATTCACGATAGAATTATCAGAACATGTCCTGTAGCCACTAGCGTACCTATGGGGGAAGGGACCGGATTGCCCCCCCCCCACGAAAAAGAAAGAGAAAGAAAAGAAGAAAAGGGAAAAGGGAAAAGAAAGGAAGGAAAAAGAAAAAGAAAGAAAAGAAGAAAAGAGAAAAGGGAAACGAAAGGAAAGAAAAAGAAAAAGAAAGAAAAGAAGAAAAAAGGGAAAGAAAGGAAAGAAAAAGAGAAAGAAAAGAGGAGAGAGAGAGAGAGAGAGAGAGAGAAAAATGAAAGAAGTATGGAAGGAAAGAGGAAAAGAGTGACGCATTATTTGCCGACAGAAATTTTTGAAGGGCTTCATAAGCCCAGTTCCTGTCAGTGTTTGAGGGAAAAATCAGTTCGTAATGCCTCGCGCTCGCATGATTATTTTTTATCACTGATATGTGGACTCAGATACAAAAAGGGGGCTAATTACTTTTTTGTATTTGTTTTCAGGTCGATCACGATGTAGAAACAAATTAGTTGCATGTTTCAATATTATAGGGGGTAATGATTACTTCAAAAGATTTTTTAATCTGATAAGAGCCTAATTAAACCATGGAATAATTAACATTTAGGATAGGGAAGGAGGGTGGTAGATGCTATGCATTTGTTAATCGGCAAATTTGGATGACGTCGCACCCTTAAAAGTTGGCAGCAAATTTGGGTGTCACACCCCTAACCCTAACCCCTCCCAATAAAACAATCTTTTTCGAATTATGAAGACTTTTCAATCAACAAAACATAAGTAAGGTACGGGTATGCATGAAATCGCGCGATCGCAAACATCAAAATACCGTGGGAGGGGGGAAAAACCCTCCCCCCCCAAAAAAAAAACACCCTCCCCCCCCCCCCAACCTCCCCCCCCCCCCCCCGACGCGGTATGCCAGGTTCGCCACTGCCTGTAGCTATATAGGAACAAAATCCGCCAATGCACATTATCCGCCGTGTTCACTAACGGCAGATTTGGTTGTAGCGGGTACGATATCCACTGCTGATCACGATATCTGCTAGGCAGATTTTGTTCCGAGAACACGATCCGCCAAGGTAACAAGATCTGCCGTCACACCGGCGAAGCAAGTGTCGCTTCAGGCGGAGCAAATGTCGGCGGAGCAACTGGCGGCGGAGCAATTGGCGGCGGAGCAATTGTTGGCGGAGCAAATGTCACCGGAGCAATTGTCGGCGGAGCAATTGTCGGCGGAGCAAATGTCGGCGGAGCAACTGTCGTTCGAGGAGCATTTGTCTCCGGAGCAACTGTCGCGTTTTGCGGAGCAATTGTCAGCGGAACAAATGTCGGCGGAGCAATTGTCGGCGGAGCAAATGTCGGCGGAGCAAATTTCGGCGGAGCAAATATTGGCGGAGCAATTGTCGGCGGAGCAAATGTCGCGGAGCAATTGTCGCGTTTTGCGGAGTAAATGTCGGCGGAGCAATCGTCGGCGGAGCATGTGTCGGGTTACCACCACCAGAGCTGCATATTAAATAATAAGGAAAAATCTAATTTCGGGGTTTATTATCATCATATTTAGTATGATCAAAATGACAAACAAAAACTTCAAGATCTATCGCGGTGGTGCCCGATTGTGAGAGCAACCCCTATATTTAAGGCCGATGATTGGTTCCCTTCATAATGCTATATGAACGTCAATGTCCCGATGAATATTATCAGCGCCATCTAATATAATTATAAAACCTGCTACATAAAATAGGCACAGTCTCACTTAAAATAAAACCATCACCCATAACATTGGTTGCCTATCCAGCCGGCGCCATCTTACATAACAACCGTCGGTAGATAACTATCGTTGTCTTAACATCCTTGCCTTTTACAAAAAACATATCTAATCTTTCATTTTAGAAATGGAGGCAAAAGAAACAAAAGTTGTTTAAGTACTTTATCCTTGCTATATCATTTTTTATGATATGAACAACGGTCCAGTAGCAGATGAAATTGGCGCTTTCGTAGATAACATAATCCGGAGCCTGGAAAACTAATTCAAATTGAAGCTGATTTACCTAGGTTTTTGTGCAAAATTAATCAGTGCTTTTGGTCAATGAATTCCACAGATGTCGTCTTGTTTGTACAGAAGTGTCGTAGTCGAGTGGTTTAAGCTCTTGACTTGAAATTCAAAGGTCGTGGTTCGATCCCCGATGCGGCACTAATGTCCTTTGGCAAGGCATTAATCATTTGCCACAGGTGAGGTAAATGGGCACCTGGCAGGAATTAATTCCTTGAAATGATTTAAGACAGCTAGGCTAAAGCCGGGGTAACAATTAATGCGCCTCGGAATAGATTTTTTAGATAGACGGCGTTAAAAAAATGCCTATTATTATTATTATTATTATTATTACAATACTATCGATTCTGTCTCGGACTCGGACTTGAAAGAAGTGAACTTAATTTACTGAGTAAAGGAAATGATAAATTAATTTATATTTAGGTTGAATCGGTGGCGCTGAAATATTGGCTAATGAAAATAGATCTGCCTTCATGTGCGTCGAACTAAGTACGTTTATGAAAAATGGAATTAATTGAAAACAACTAACGCATATACTACCAGTTTGTACCAGTATTTATATCAACTGGGCAACAAAGGGAATCAGGATAACTTACTGATGGATAATCGAATTAATAGCGACGATAAATACAACTACACCAAGACTTATTGTTGGAACCATGTTGCCAAAGCGAATTCAATACATGGATTGACCCCTTCCAGTAGAGCGGGAAAATGCAGCAGAGGTTATTCTCTAAATTATATATGAAGAATATCGATCAATTTGTTCGCATTTGTTTAATATGCATTTTAGATATTGTGGTTTATTTCTTTAAGGTTTATGTGCACACTAAGAAAAAATGGTGCAAGTATGCACCTTTAGGGGTGCAAACCGATGCAACAATAGCAGCACCTTTAGGGGTTAAATCCTGCACCCTTTTTAAAGGTGCAATCCTGCACCCTTTAAAAGGGTGCCAGATTGAACCTTTTAGGGGAAATAGTACCCTTTATGGTTCATTCCTGCACCTTTAGGGATGCAAACCGATGCAACACTATCAGCACCTTTATGGGTTCAACCCTGCACCCTTTAAGAGGGTGCCAGATTGCACCTTTTAGGAGACATGTCAGTACCCTTAATGGTTCAATCCTGCTCCATTATGGGTGCAAATCGATGTAATAGCAGCATCTTTAGGGGTTCAATACTGCACCCTTTAAAAGGTGCAATCTTGCACCCATCACCAAGGAATACTGGAAAAATTTGCTCGTACACAAATACATATTAAACATGCATGATGTTTCTTGGTAGCAATCATATAATCAATATATCTATTGCTAAAACGTGAATGTAATTGTAACATGATCAGACAAAATAATCTATTGGTTAATGATTGCCAAAGGATTATACAAATCACAAAATTGATGTGCATTGTCATAATTTGATTAACAAATCATGATAAATGTATTTTGATGTGAACACGTGGAAAGTAATCATGAATATGCATGCAATATGCGATATGCAAACTTTTATTTTGCACCCTTTTTTGGTCGATAGGGTTCATTTTTGTGGGAAGGGTGCAAAATCTTATATTGCACCCTTTTTCGAACCCCTTTTCCTTCAATAGGGTTCATTTTTATGTAAAAGGTGCAAACTCATATTTTGCACCCTTTTTTGCACCCTTTTTTCTTAGAGTTTGTAGTATAATGAACCGGAATAAAATGAAATACATTAACATTGAATTCTTAATCAGACTCGGTTTAATATACGTAATACAAATACTAACCAAATACATGTCTGATAAGTAATAAATGTACTTGAGTTTTGGTATATATATCCCCTTGGGGGGGGGGGGGGGGTGGGGGGATTGAAGACTATACGGAACGCCGTTATATAATATTTCTTTTCCGTATCAGGACAATTACCCCCTGGGCAATCACCCCCCGGGGAATTACCCCCGGAAAACTACCCCCGTAGGACGATTACCCCCCGGAAAATTACCCCCCGGAAAATTACCCCCCGAGGACAATAACCCCCTAAGGACAATTACCCCCCGGAAAATTACCCCCCGGAGAATTACCCCCCGAGGACAACTACCCCCGGGGACAATTACCCCCCGAGGACAACTACCCCCGAGGACAATTACCCCCCAGGACAATTACCCCCCAAGGACAACTACCCCCGAGGACAACTACCCCCGAGGACAATTACCCCCCCCCCATGGACACTACTGGGTATGGTTGGCCAATGGTAAGAGCGCCCGCATCATGAACGGGAGGTCGTGGGTTCGAACCCCGGCCGAGTCATACCAAAGACTTATAACAATGGGTGCTTCTGTCTTCTAGCTAGGCGCTCTGCATATTTGATTGGAGAAGGGTAGTAACTATCCCCCAGGAACACTACCCCCGAGGACAACTCCCCCACTGAGGTCAATAACCCCGGAGGACAACTACCCCCAATGAAAATCACCCCGAGGAATTTATAACACTTTGACGTATAACGCAAGCTTCTCTCCAAATTGCTATTTACAGACAATTGCATAAACCTTCATTTTCTTTGTTATTTTAGTCTTTCAAATATTCAATTCGATATGGGGGGTGGAGGTTGCCCAATTCCCCTGTAGTTTTGCTACCGAGTAAAGAACAGAAATTACATTTCTTAGAAATTGAACAATACATTGCGCGCAGATGAGTACGCGTTACAGCCTCTCTCACCATCGATGGCACAACAAATAAATTAGGATGTAAGATTTCCTTATGCATCTTCTGTAACTTTTTTAATCAGCTGATCGTGTATTTGTCTATGTATGTATAATGGGCCCTCATCCATGCCATGATCCATAATTAAGGTTTTCTTCACGTTATCTATTTATTTCTGTTGTCATGATGAATTTGCTGAAGTATAATATGTTTTCGTGTACGTTGAATTATTTTGAAATAGAAATTGCCTTCAAGTTATATGTACCGTGCCATGTCAAAAGAAAATAAATACCCGCTCTCTGGTAATTCATCTTATTCGATTTTGTAACTCCAGCACAGCGTTTTTCAACCGGTGTTCCGCAAGAGAACGATTAGGAAAACGCCCGTGAAAACGTTGATTTTTTTAATCTTAAATGTGCCCATACGTGTGTACATAGCACTTGACGAGAGCCAGAGCAAAATTAATAGTCTGTAAAGATTTTGGGATTTGGGAGAACATTTTCATTTCTTAAGAGGGTACCGTGACTAACAAAAAGTTAAAATAACGCTGCTCCAGAGAAATGTATTTCCATGCATTTTGAAAAGCGCTGGATAATTACCTAAAACGTATATCCTTCGTGGAAATTAGCAACCGCACTGGTGTTGCATAAATTATAATAAAAGGGAAATGTGTAGTAATGAGGAAGACAACGTGCTATAGTATTTGAAAGAATATGGGTTCATGGAGGGGATTTTATGGGCTCGTAGCCATCTCTTAATGTGTCAGATCGTCT
>JAVYIG010014370.1:0-41922 GCA_035222895.1 Strongylocentrotus droebachiensis
CAAACTTACCATCAATGGTAAGTTTTGTGCAATGGAGCCCAGCTGGCCTAGCTGTACAATAAACACCCTTTTCTAAATCTGAGCATGGTATAACAAAACGTATAATTTAACATCGTATAGCAAAACAAAAGTTTGAGAATCATTTAGAAGAAAAAAAAGTATCAGGATCACATTTGAGGCTGAACGTTTGTACAAGAATAATATTACTGGATGGGATTTATTGTGAGCGTGGATTGATGATTGGCCAACTGTGGATTAGGTCAATTAACCCTTCAAAACTAGTTTCTTTATAATAGAATGTTGTTATGTAGTCTGTATTCTGTATTCTTTACGCAATGCTTTCGGACAGTCTGAACTTAATAATAATAATACACAACCTTTATATATGTTTTTTAATGCTTTTTTTACATAATTGTATGTTTGATGTAAACTTGCATTTTTAGTCCTTGGACTTTTTGACAAGTCGTGAATAAAACATTTGAATCTTGAATCTCAATACGGGTGTTTCTAAGCGCACCATTGTCTGACTAAAAATTACCAACCAAAACTTATAATAAAACACACCGTTCTTTATTCAATAAATCATGCTTATATAATAATAAAAAATAAAAATGAGTTCAAACGTAAGGTCAAACAAAAGATCAAACAAACAAAGAACTAGAAGAACGTAAGGAAATCAAATCTGAAAGGTATTTAGGGGCTTGGCCATGGAGAATTTTGTATGTCAGAACAAGAACTTTAAATGTTATACGATGGTGTATGGGAAGCCAATGAAGAAAACGCAATATCAGGGTTATGTCAGATTAGCGTCTGCAATTGCAGACTAAATTCGTGTCCATCTTTATAGGTCTCATGTTGCCCTTGTTTCTCTCAATATTTGAATCCATGCCACCCCCACATCACACACATCGGCCATATGATGAAGAAGAAGAGTACAACAGGGAGACTATGTAGGAGGAGGAGGGGGAGGAGGGGAGAGGAGGAGAGGGAAAATCAGTCAGTGATTTATGTGCTTTACCTTAGTCAGAAACTGTGTTAAATGGGCACTTAGTTACCATGACGATGGGATGTGAGAAGCAAATGAGGAGTAGGAGGAGGAGGAGGAGGGATGCTTGTTTGTTGGAAGGTAGTTGATTCTGTAATTAAGTGTCTCTATGGATGCATATGATGCTACCGGGTTGGTCCCGTGCTTGTCCGAGACAAGAGGCCCAATTCTAGAAGATTGTTTTTACTCGGGGACCAGTCAAGTTATTTTTTGATTGTTCCCTAACAGTGTGTCATGTTATTTATATATTCATAATTTCTTTGATTAACAATTATTTGACTGAATTGATTTGAAATCCTTCCATGTTGGATTGGATCGATATATAGTCGATACTTACTTGTAAGGCCGATTGAGAACAGGTACAACATTGCATTTATGAACAAGTTAGACATAATCATATATTAGATGATGATTATTTATACCCATAAGGAACTTAAAATGTTATCTTATCCCCACACATTAAAACAGATGTGGGGGCAGCAGACTGCATAATAAGACACCATGCTAAGGTTACCAAATGATTTGCGATTTGTTGTCATAAAAATGAGATATAGGCCCTAAATATTTCATTTTCCATCATTTTAAGATGTTTAGAAATGAGGCAGAGGAAATATTCTGTGAGCCTTAGCTGCCAAAACAAATAATCGTCCCAAATGAAATCAATCACATATTGCTAGGGGTCAATTCGGGGTCGTAGGGCTTGTAACAAAGAAGTGCCCCCTGTTTGAGAAAGGAGAGGCAGCTCAGCTCAGCGCACGTCAAGTGTTCGAGGAGGACGAACGAAAGGAAAAGGGGTCTAGTTAATAGTGACTGTGAACTTGTGTTATGAACCTACTGTCAACTTATGGTGTCTTTTCACACAACGTCGAAGTGTGTGTTTCTCTGTGTGTGTGTTATTGTGTATCCTCATTGCAGTTGAGTAGAGCAGTGCTTTATTTTTATTCTACTTTTTAAACAGTGTATGTGTGATATGTGTGGATCACAGACTCTGGGTTGCTACTAGTCTGCTCTCCTAGACCCTTCTGGACAGTTTCATTTCTAATTTCATAAATCAAATGCCAGATAGGGCAGTAATACCTAAGTCATTATCTACATTGAGGATATGTTTAGGGTAATTTTCTCTGGACATGACATAAGTTTACTTTAGTGGAATAGTTTGTTGCCAGGGATTTTAAAGGATTTTCCCCCGAACCAGGATATGGTTGAGAAAGCATTGGAGGAGATGTCGGCCTGTATTGTAAGTCACAAGTGATCTGCATTTGAATGGGCTAACAAGGATTTTATTGAGCGAATAAAACACATGGACATCGGAATTGAGGTGAGTTGTAGCAGAGACTTCTGTAGGAAAGAGAGAGAGATCGGGAGAGAGAGAGAAAGAGAGAGAGAGAGAGATGGTGGAAGAGATAGAGAGTGGGAAGATTGTGAGAGAAGGATAGTTAAAGTGAGGGAGGGTGAGAGAAAGAGAGGGGGATACGTTAATTATGTGACGTAGAAAGAAGGGAGTGTGAGTGAAGGCAGGAGGGAGACAGATAGAGAGAGGGAGAGAGAGAAAGGAGGGGGAGGGAGGGAGGAAGAGGGAGAGGTGAGTGTGTGGATTCGTGTATGTGTAGTATTTGATTGCTCTTTATAGAGGCACCGTCACACATAAAAGCATCTGTCAATATGTTACCGAATATTATGCGCGCAAGTTTGGCTGGTCCCCCGTACTACTACTACGTGCGTCAATTGACGCGGTTGTGAATTCTTCTTGGTTTTTGCCTGCCCTCCCCGTGTTTCCCTTATAGAATGGTTTGTGTGTGCGTGCTTGTACATGGCCTGGGGATGGTCGACTGGACAGGGGTGATTATGGATAGCAGCTTTACAGATTGGATGCCAGCATCATACGTCCATTGA
Source organism: Strongylocentrotus droebachiensis (assembly GCA_035222895.1). Taxonomy (NCBI): domain Eukaryota; kingdom Metazoa; phylum Echinodermata; class Echinoidea; order Camarodonta; family Strongylocentrotidae; genus Strongylocentrotus; species Strongylocentrotus droebachiensis. Next base: position 2,939 of record JAVYIG010014370.1, read on the forward strand.
CTCGATTCTATCGATTCTAGTCATCACATTCCCTTTGCATTAACTCCATACCTGCTATTCTCTATGTATTAAGTGTATTCTGCAATGGATTTATGATTGCATATGGCACATTAAAGGAATGTTCATGCATTTAAGAAAAAATAGATACATCATAATATTATATTGGTACATTATAGATATATTACATGATTTTTGTTATTGCATATTGTATATTTATGGTGTTTTTGTTTAAATAATAAAAAGGAAAGATAAATACTTCAGTATGGCATATGGGCACTATATGTCTAATCTGTGTAGAATTTATGAATGCATAGTGCATACTGTACATAATCCATAAGTGCATAACGGTATACTATATAAGTCATTTCCAGGAGTAATATATTTACTCAGGCATACATTGTGTACCTGAATGTGCACTGATTATAAATATATATAGGCCTATGTTGGCCGTATGTTTGATATATTATTTGTGCATTTTCTTGCCTGTTGATGTGCCTAGTTATTGAGTTATGATATAGATAAAAGGTCGTTGGTTATCAGGAATGACCTTTCATTCAAGATTTGCCCATTTTTAGATTTGATCAAAATTTTACGAGAACATGAGTTTGTGCCATATTGCATCGAGTTTTCAAATACAAATTGCTTATAGAATTTCATAGATTAATAATGAATACCATGCTCAATTATTGGATGAAAAACATATTCTTATTTTTTTCCCTCTTTGTCCCAATATATACACTTCCTTGTCTTCCACTGCTTGATTTTTCACTAGTTTGAAGCAAAGAAAATGATGTTAAGTCCTACTAGAATGATCAACAATAGCTTTTAAATCAGTGTCAGAATTTGTTGTTGGTACCTATCAGTACCTGTACTTCTGAACGTTAATTTTGACTTCATGATGTTTGATCATTGCCAATTTGCTACTTATTGTGTTCTTTGTGCTCAAATTGTATATCTCCGAGAAGCCAAAGATCAGACCCAGCTATTCCTGTAACCTAACAAAGCACAAACCCATCAACTGCCAAGTATTCAGAGAATGCATGGCATCAAAAACCTCAAAAAAAATCAAAGAGCTGAAGTATCCCAATACAGGGGGAGTAACGCCACCCCACCCCCATTGCCCCTCCTCTCTTTGTCTTTAAATGTTTTTCTATCACCCTGCCTTTGTCCTGGTCTTTCTCTAAATTTTCTTTAAAATGAAATTACTTTATTTCATGGTCTTTACATCTCTTGTGTTTGACATGTCATCAAAATCCCATTCACTTTCTCTTTTCGTTTCTGCTTGGTATTCTTGTTACTTTTCAAATGTCTTTGTTTTTTTGTGTTTTGCTCATCCCTCCAACTCTGTCTACATCTCCCCTTTTGCTTCTGGTTTGGGTAAACTCTCTTTCAAAACAAATTATATTTCTGTAAATATCGCCTCTCTATCAATGTGAGAACAGTTTACCTACAAATTCAGTCACCCCATCTCCTAATCCCCTCTCCTCATTCCCTTTCAGTAATTTACCCCTCCCCTTGCCCCCCCCCCCCTTCTTGGGTATTTTTCACCAAAGAAAATAATAAAATTTATCAAATGTCATAAAATTGGAAAAAAATGTATTATGCAACATTACTTGTTTTATTTGCTTAAATTCTGTGTACCGTAGTTATAATGAATTGTTTTTCTACTTCTCTTGGTCATCATGTCCTCACCTACGCCTCACCCCCTCCGCCTCCTCCCCTCCTTCTCACCTCCTCCGCCCTGCTACCAGTAGTGGACGGAGCTGTGGAGGTGGGAGATTTGAGCCTCTGTTCTCAATCTGGGTGGTCCTGGTAGGCTACCCCTAATTGGTCTCCTTCAGAAGCCTGGATACAGATAGTAATATGTTCTATACTTGAACATTTCAAAACTGGTATGCGGTATCACATCACAATTCCCCCCCCCCCCCCCATATCCCCTTTTCATCCTTTTTGATTATGATAAATGTTTATATGTTCTTGTTATATTCTATCACGAAGAATCATTTTCAAAAGCGGGTACAGTTAAAATTGTGATTGAAACATTGCTATGGTAACCTTGAAATATTAAGATTGATCATTTCCATTTTGATTTAGTATGCTCAAAAACAAATGATTAGGCACACATGAAATTGCGTATATTTTAATTGCAATATAATGTTTGGATGAGCGAATTATATTTCCAAAAAGAAAATAAATTAAATGAATTAAGGGAGAATGAAGTTTGACATCGTAGTGTGAATGTAATTTGAGATATTGCTTTTATTTTAAAATAACACTCCCCCCCCCCCCCCCCCTTAATTCTTGTGGATGCATAACTTGCCTGAATAATCAGGCCATAATTTAAACTCTTATATCAGTTAAAGGTACTACAAAGTTTTGGGAAGTTTTGAAACTTGACTGGATAGTGATTCTTTACAATTTTGATATATTTGGATGCCCCTGTGGATAAATAATAAACACTTACAAACTTAGCCTCTAAAACACTTCTGCTTTTGAGAAAAATTGAATATCAAAATTTACCGGTGCTCCTGGTATATTTTGATGAATTTCAAATAATGCCTACGGCCATACAATGATAGCTGCAACCATGAAAATCTCAGAATATGTAGTTGTGATATATAATTTCCAAACGGAAATAGCCAATCGGTCAATATTAGTCCAGAAACATTGTTTTATGGATAAATTAATATCTTGACCTTGAGAGGGAGCTATACAACATAGCAAGTTTATTATTTACAATATCATAACTTTAGACTCGATTTCATCCGAGACAACAATCACTGAATATTGTAGGGTAGCAATATGCTTCCAATATGTTTATTGGAACAAAATTCATGACCCCATACCAAAACTTTGTATTAAGTTTTAAGTTTTAAGTATGAAATAGCAGGGTCTTGCCTCATTTCTTGAAGAAATAATCATTGAAATTTTGGGCCATTTTGATTTTTTTTAAAGGATCATTTGCTTCTATATCCATGAAAGTTTAAGTGATGTTCAAGTTGAGATACTGGGCACTCTTGATGAGTTCATTGGCACTGTGTGTAACCCCTACAGTGAAAGGATGTGTCTTTTTCTCCTTGGTTTCCTTGCTTGCAAACTGCCAGACATGCATATGATTATGAAGACTAGAGAATTATATTTACTGTGAGAATGGGTGAAATCCCTGATGAAAACGGTTGAAAATTAGCTTCACCTCTCCTGCAGGATGAAGATAGGGCATTTCTTTCCTTTTCCAACTCACCGCAAAGTTTCATCGTTTGGATCCAGCCTTGCCTCTCCCCCACTTGTCTAAAACTCTTTCATAATCTTTCCCCCATTAAAAATCTATTTCCCTCTGTTATACATGTATATTGAGTAACTTATCTGACATCTCTCTTTTATATTCATCAAAGGATGAACATAAACAAATTATAAATTCTTTTCAGCTCAGGTGTGGTAGTTTTTAACCTTGATCCATGATATCAATTTTTTCTTGCTGATTCTGTTTGTAATTATTAAGCCATTAAAATATTAAAATCTCTTCTCTCTGTAGATGTTTTTTCTCTCTCTCTCTCTCTCTCTCTCTCTCTCTCTCTCTTACTCTCTCTCTCTCTCTTTCTTTGTCTCTGTCTTTGTCTCTCTTGCTCTCTCAATCTATTTCAATTTGACCCCTTTCATTCTCCCTCTTCCATTTTTTCTCCTTGTCTGAGGAAATATCAGATAATGAATCATGCCTAAGTTACGGATGTGACATACATTTTTAGCTCTATTTTAAGTCTACAATTCCCGACTATACCCCCTCACTTCTTCCAACCTCTCTCTCTCTCTCTCTCTCTCTCTCTCTCTTGCTCTCCCCTTCCTCCGACCCCTGCATTCTCTCCCTCTCTTGCATTTTCCCCTCTCTTGCATTTTCCCCCTCTTGTATTCCCCTACCCCTTTTATATATTGAATTGAATTGAATTGAATTCGCATTTATTTCATTCTCGATTAAAAATTACATTGATACAAAAGATAATTTTCATGAACAAATCTCTCTCTCTTTCGCTTTCTCTCATATCCCCCCTCTCCATCCCTCTCTCTCTCTCTCTCTTCTCTCTCTTCTCTCTCTTCTCTCCCCTCTCTCTCCTCTCTCTCCTCTCTCCCCTCTCCCTATCTTTCCATCCCCTCTCCCTATCTCCCCCTCTCCCTCTCTCTCTCTCTCTCTCTCTCTCTCTCTCTCTCTCTCTCCTCTCCCTATCTTTCCATCCCCTCTCCCTATTTCCCCTCTCCCTCTCTCTCTCTCTCTCTCTCTCTCTCTCTCTCTCTCTCTCTCCCTCTCTCCCTCTCCCCTGGCTCCCCTTCCTTCTCTCCCCCTTTATGTCTGCATCTCTCCCTATCTCTCTGCACCTAGTAAGAAATTCAGCCAAGAATCCTTACCCTGAACTTCCCCTGTACTCTGTAACCTTTTATTTTCTCCAACAAGTTTTTTGGGCTGAGCGTGAAATGCCATAGTCCTCACACTTCTAAAGGGCACTTCCTTCGTTATGTATGCAACTCAGAGTCAATAGAAAATAAAATAAATTGTGTTGGATAAAGAAAATATGAGTGATCATTTCTTTCCTCACCAACGCCATTGCTAAGGTAGGCTCCGAGTGACCTTCACAAGTTTACGACCTGTCCATTGTTCCCCTTTGTTGGTGTTCCACTTTATGCATTAGAGAAATCTATTCAATGTTGTTCTTCTTTCTAAAGAGTTTTGTGTAAAAACTGAAATGAAATTTGGTAAATATTTTACAAGATATTCTCTTTATGAATCCTCGGAAACCTTGGCCTGGTTGTTCATGGGTGAAAGAAACCCTATGGTGCGTGTGCGTAGGGTAAGTGCATGGTATTGTTTATGTTCATACGGTACTCATCTTTGATTGAAAACGAGGATCTATGTACACACATCGACAAGACAGTGAGTGATCAAGGATAGCATTGTCAGACAGTGAGGTGAAAAAATATGCCCTTTACCTTCACGAAGAGTCAATGTATTATCATATTATTATTCTTAGGTGACATGGAGTTAGTCATGATGGATAAACAAATCAAGTCACTAAAAGGCATTTTGGTTATCAACATTTTCTTTACATTTGCGGAATGATTTTTCTTTGAAAGCAGTTTTCTTGTGTTTGGAAGGTTTCTTTTTTTAAATCCAAGTTGTGTACATGTCAAGTTGTGTTGAGGTTTTAATATCCAAACATTCAAGTACATTAATATAACAATAACAATAATAAATATGTGTTTAACAGAGATCTAGATGTAGGTGCTTTTTATTATATCATTTTTTTCTCAATTTTAAAAGAATTAAATCTGTAGGTCCCCTGTTGCCTCTTTACAAACATAAACTTGCTTTCTGAACAAGAAAATAAATCATCAATCAAAGATTTTTGTTGTGGGCAATAAAATATGTGGCTGTCACTGTGCGTGAAGTCGTATTATATCCCATCTATATCTTTAAAGAACTTGTTAGAGGAAACACTGCCATAGCTTCCATATATTTAGAATAAATTCATATGAAATCCATTGAGAGCAGTCTATTTGTTGTGAACCGATTCTTTGCTGTGGGTGTTTGTAAATTCTCTTCAATTTGTTAACATGCATTCTCTGTCACTACTTGGAATCAAATCTGGATGGTTTTGACCTCTGTAAAGCTCTGTAGTCTCCTACTGCGTGTTGCCATGTCTGGCCCAGTAAGACATCAATTTGCCATGGTGGAACCAGATAGTATTGCTCCCAAGTTAAATGCTTCATACCAAGATTTAAAGCCTGTCTGCACTACTTATAGCTACTTGCACCCTCTATATAGCAAACAATGCCTAACCGGTACCCGTTGGTCCCCATGATCCCCCTGGTCCCCATGATCCCCTTTTCTTATGTTAATTGAGCGCTGATTTGAAAAAAATAGTAACGTTGATACTTTTTAAATAAATTGGTTATGAAATTGTAATATGATTGACAGATTTTGTCAGAAGTAGGTTGGACAAATGTGAGAAATACAGCTTAGCTCTGAACGAACGATAGTATGATGCATAAATATAATAATAAAACCCATCATTTGGATGTTAGTATTTGAACTGATGTACATTAAGACCAGTGTAGCTTCGTTTCCGAGAAACCTTCTACAGGGTAATTATTAACGTAGTAAACGCACTAAACTGAATCATTCACACAAGACGCAGTCTCTGCAGTATAAACTAGCTTGTGCCTTTATTCAAGTCTAAACAACGACGACAGTCTCAACAAATTCAGAATAAATGTAGAAACGTGTAGGGGTAGTGATGTCGATAGTGGTAATAGTGACGTAGCGATAGTGACGTCGCAATAGTGGATAGTGTCGTGGCAATAGTGTCGTCGATCGTACTGATAGTGTGGTTTACTGTTAAGACACAAATAAACAGTATAATAAGTCAACAATAGATACATCATCATATAGTGTATATAATGCAATAATCATGCTGTTAATAATAGTTATGCTATTACATAACTCCTGATATAAACTTCCTAATATTCAAGTAATGTACATGCATCTTTGTAGAAATGCAACAAGTTCCAATGATCATTAAATCCCTCTTAATATCCCTTAGTTCAAGCTATCACTGCCAATTAAACATGCAATACATATATACAGTCTAAAGTTTTGCCTAACTGTAAGACAAAGAAACAAAGCACTAATCAGTGCAGTGCGCTTGAGTGCACAGTGCCCTAATTTGGCTGCACTCTCTGGGTCTTACATTTACCCCTCACACACACCCTACTAAACTACATGTATATCAATCATACATGCTCTGCACACAGCTGTGTGTGTGTGTGCGTACACTAGAGGCTATGCCTTGGTGAACAGAAACTTTGCAAACTCCAAACTAACTTTAACTCTTCTATATACAACTTTCCTCCTATTAATATAGCAATCAACTACTGGGTATGGAACTACAATTATAACTGTTTCAATCATATGTACAAACTCATTACAACTTGAGTAAGAATGACTTATAAAGCAACATATATTCTGGTAATATATCAGCTAACGAATACATGCTACAGTATACTAGCATCGTATTATAAACAACATAATGAACCAAGAACAAAGGATTGGCACACAAGTTACTTTCTTCTTACAGGTTTGTCTCCTGTTTCTCACAATGTATGTAACCTAGATTCAGTATACAAGAATATATGAACAAGCAATATATTGACTTACCAACTGTTAAATATCCCGGTTCTAATAGATGATTACAATGAAAGATCCTCCAAACTTTCACACAATTCTAAATTGAGTTGCTAACTCCTTTCCTGTGTAATTCGGTCTGCACTGTAGGATGTTGCATGCATCCCATGAGATGCTCTACATGCAAGCCAAGTTTATGCAAATTAGCCCTAAACAAACACCCCACTGGAACCTGGGCTGTTCCATGAACAAACAGGGGAACCCTGTTACATAATCTCAGAGGGATAGGAGAACTTGTTTGTGAATACATGATTCAATTTCAATATAACATGTTTATGACGCTACATCACCGGCCCCAAAATGAGCTAACTACCAGTTACTCATTTCTCTATACATTACACATGAATGATAGTGGCATAAATCAGTCTATAAGTATGGTAAACTGCAATGCACATAATTAAACATAACCAAATAAATCATCAACATCATGGATGGAATGCATGCTAAATTACCTTGAGCACTTAAATTAAAAAATGAATGACTTTCATGAATAACATAAAGAAGTACAAATTGTATCGTTCAATCAATCAACAAAACAGCAATATGAAACGTTCTCTAAAATCCTCCAAATCCGAAGGAATTATATACTTCTAATAAAAACTTGATGTCTAGATAACTCTCAATATCAGGCATATTGTACTTCAAATATTGGATTGGACAAACTATTGAGCAGCATCCTTTCCTGCTTCTAGGAGACAGAGTTTAGATATTGGTCTTTTGTAGTATTTTGACCCGACTCTGACTTCTACCTGTCTGACACGTCCGTGTCTGTCAGGATATGTAGCTGTGACTTTTCCTAGTGGCCATTTACCGCGAGGCGAGCTATCATCGGCTACAAGGACCAGGTCGTCTGTCTGGAAATTCCTCTCAACTCTAGTCCATTTTTGTCTCTGTTGCAAGAGGGGAAGATATTCTTTTATCCACCTCTTCCAGAATTGGTTAGCCAAGAATTGGACTTGACGCCATCTTCTCTGCAAATAGCTGTCTTCCTTCGTAAAGGTTCCAGGTGGCAGAGAGGGATTCTTCCTTAGCAAGAGTAAGTGGTTCGGCGTCAAAGGTTCCTCGTCTCGAGGGTCAAGGCTCAGTTGTGTCAAAGGTCTCGCATTTAATATTGCTTCTACCTCTGTCATCAATGTCGTAAGTGTTTCATCGTTGACCAGCTGCTGTTTGAGGAGACTTCCGAGGATTCTTCTGATAGATCGTATCATTCTCTCCCAGGCTCCTCCCATGTGACTAGCGCCTGGTGGGTTGAACTCCCATGCTACCCCCTTCTGCATAAGAAAGAGGTCAACCTTCTTTGAGTTCAGTTTGTCTAAGCCTTCCTTGAGTTCTCTGTAGGCTCCTTTGAAGTTCGTTCCATTGTCGCTCAAGATCTTTTCTGGACTGCCTCTCCTGTTGATGAACCTTCTTAGCGCATTTATGAAGGAGTCTGTTTCCAGTGAGTTGGCAACTTCGATGTGTACTGCTCTAGTAGCTAAACATGTAAATACACATCCATATCTTTTCACCTCACTCCTGCCTTGTTTGACGTAGAATGGTCCAAAGAAGTCTACACCAGTGTTGGTGAATGGTGGGTGATCTGGTGTCACTCGCTCTACTGGCAAGTCCGCCATAAACTGCCGGCCTCTTGCTGAATTCCTCTTCTTGCATTGGAAGCAGTTACCTATGACGCGTCTGACAGTGGCCCCGCCTTTAAGGATCCAGTACCTGTCCCTCAGTGCAGTCCACGTCATGCCTGCTCCTGAATGGCCGACCTCTTGGTGGTAGTACATTACCAACAACTTGGTCACGTGGTGATCGTGTGGCAAGATGAGAGGGTGCTTCATCTCGTCACTGATAGGGGCCTTGGTCAGTCTCCCTCCTACTCTCAACAACCCATCCTTCATTACTGGTGTTAACTTAGAGAGGGTGCTTGCTTGTTGAAGTCTGTCATTAATTCCCTTGTCATTCGTTGCAATTGGGAAAGCTTGCCTCTGGACGTGCTTAATGACTTCTCGCTCGGTTGCATTCAACTCCTCGAGCGTCAGGTCTCCTTTCTTCAAGGAGGCTATATCTCTGCTGACTCGAAGCTTGAGGTAAGTCTTGTATCGAAGTATCCATGCGACACCTCTCTTCAGTCGTTGCCATGTCGAATACTTGGCCATGAGTCTTTCCAAGATGTCCTCGGACATTGTCGCAAACACTTGCTTCTTCTTGACTTCGGGATCGAGAAGATCCAGTGTTGTTTTGTCGGTCTTTACTAGACTTGGAGGGGAGACTGGCCACTCACGTTCTTCCTTAACCAGGAAACTTGGTCCTTGGAGCCACCTTGCTAGTTTTCCTGCAGGCATGCCCCTCGATCCGTCATCTGCAGGATTAGCGTGAGTACTCACATGTCTCCACTGAGACCTCTCACTCATGGCTTGGATCTTGGCTACCCGGTTAGCTACAAACGTCTGAAATCGCCTGCTCTCATTGGAGATGTACTGTAGAACTGATGTCGAATCTGTCCAGTACGTGGTGTTCCTTAAGGGCAACCTGAGTTCCTCCTTGATCGTCTGACCAAGCTTCACTCCCAACGCAGCCGCTGATAATTCCAGTCTTGGAACAGACATCTTCTTAAGAGGACATAGTCTTGTCTTGCCCATCACGAATGCGCAATGTATGCGATCGTCTGTGTCTGTGACCCTCAGGTATGCGCATGTAGCATATGCTCTCTCTGAAGCATCACAGAAGATATGGAGGTCATAGCTGGGATCAACAAACCCTGTTGGTTTGAAGCACCTGTCTATCTGTACTGATGACAACTCCGGTAGTTCTGATAGCCAGGACGTCCACCGCTGTAGCTCATCTTTCCCCACTGTCTCATCCCAGCCTAGTCCTTGGGCACAGAGATCCTGCAACAGAATCTTTGCGTTTAAGCTGAAGGGAGCCACAAATCCCAATGGGTCGTATAATGAGCTTGTTGCGGACAGGAGGCCTCTTCTGGTAGTTGGTACATCCTTAGGTGATACCTTGAACCCAAATGAGTCCGAGTTCATGTCCCACAGAACTCCAAGAGTTCTCTCGATTGGTAGGTGGTCAAAATCCAAGTCTACAACTGACGCTGCCCGTTCTGTTGAAGGCACTGCAGAGAGAACCTCTCTGTCATTGCTGACCCACTTCGTAAGCCTGAATCCACCTCTCTTCAGGATCTCGCACAGCTGGGACACCAGTCTCTTTCCTTCCTCTCTTGAGGAGATGGACTTCAAACAGTCGTCGACGTAGAAATTCTCCAGGACTGTCTGGGAAACTTCAGGATCAAAGTCCTGCTGGTTGTCTTCTACCGTCTTGCGTAGTGCGAATCCAGCACAACTTGGAGATGATGTGGCTCCGAAAAGATGAACTAACATCTGGTATTCCTTGGGTGCCTTATCCAGGTCTCCGTTGTCCCACCATAGGAATCTCAAGGCTCCAGCATCCCTTGGTGTTACCCGGACTTGATGGAACATCCCTTCGATATCCGCTACAAGGGCTATCCTCTCTTGCCTGAATCGTAGCAGGACTCCAACCAGACTGTTCGTGAAGTCTGGTCCACTCAGGAGTTGGTCATTGAGTGACCCATTGCAGAACTTCGCCGCACAGTCAAACACGATCCTGACCTTATCTGGCTTCATTGGGTGTCTGACGGGATGGTGGGGAAGATACCAGACAACTTCATCGCCTTGTCCATTAACTTCTTGTGCGAAGCCCTTGGTAATGTATCCTTCCATTGTTGTCATGTACTGGGTATGTAGTATCGTGTCATTTCCAAGCCTCTTCTTTAGTGACTGGAGTCTTGACTCTGCCATTTTCCTGTTATTTGGAAGAGATGGGGGGTATTTCCTCCATGGCAGTCCTACTTGGTAGTGTCCATCTACCATTTCAACCGTCTCATCCATTGTCTTGCGGGCCCTCTTGTCTTCTACCGAATCAGCAAGCCGTTCGTCTCTGAAGGCATGGTCGACCTCCCAGAACCTCTGTAGCTGCTGTTCCAATCTTTCTTCATGTTTGGTGAAATTCACGCTGTATGGAGCATCGGACGCAGAGGTCATGGTTGGTCCCATGACTGTCCATCCTAGTAGGGAACGTACCGCGTACGGTTCCTTCCTTTTCCCCCGTCGCTGATCCATCACCCAGAAGGCCTCTGGAGTATCACTTCCGATAAGGAGACGTACCTCTCCTTCATCAATTTTAGGTAGATGAACTCCCCTCAGATGTGGCCATCTGTTTAAGTCCTCGTCGGTTGGAATGCATGATTTGGATATTGGTAGTTTGTCAACTGTCCATACCTTTGGTAGGTCGATGCTCTCTCCATCAGAGACGTTCTTCACCATCAGGCTAACTTCAAGACCCTTCCTTCTCAAACCAGCCTTGTTAATGGTGGTGAGTTGGAATTCCTTGTGTGCTCCTTGGACCCCTAGCTCCTCAACAAGCCGCTCATCACAAAGGGATACGTCGCTGCCCTCGTCTAGCAGTGCCCAAGTTTCTAGCTCCTTGTTATTCCCTGATACCTTCACTGGCACCACTCTAAGGCACACTTTGCGACGTGCTGAGAATGTGCTGTTGCACTGGCCTTGAACGTTCTCGTTGTCTTCAGCAATAGCATGATTGGTGTTGACGCTGTTACCGGCCCCATTGGAGTCTCTAGGGCCCCTAGGATTGTCTTCCTTTGAGCGATATTGTGGCTGGGTCGCTTTTTCCCACCTTGGAGGATGTAACAGGGTGTGATGCTTCCTGGTACATCCCTGCTCCTCACAATTGGATCTGTCCATGCACCCCATGGCCATGTGGTGGGGCAGGAAGCAGTTGTCACACAACCCACCTTTTCTTACTGTCTTTCTCCTTTCGTCAAAGGACTTCTCCTTAAAGATCCCGCACTCTTTCAGGTCATGTTGCCTTGTGCAACATGGGCAACCCTTAGCCGGTTGACGGTCTTGGCGAAACGTCTTGTACTCTCCTTTACCTTGAGTAGTGAGAGTCGTTCTCCTCGTATCGGGTTTCGGCCTTCCACCAGATTTATCTACCTTCGTGCTGGAAGATCTCCCAATGTTCTGCCCAAACATGTTGTTAGCAAGCTTGGCTGAATTCTCAATGAACTTGGCCATGTGTTCAAAGGAAGGAACTGTGCTGCCCTCCATCATCTGGTGTGCCTTGCTCGCCCACTGGGATTGAAGATGTACGGGCAACAGCTGTTGGATATGGAGTAGATTGTCGGAACTGTTCATGTCCGCAGTATACCCCATCTGTCCCAGCACCATTTGACATCTCTGCATGTCTCTGCATAGGTCCCACATAGCAGCACCATCGTTTGGTCGCAGGGGAGCCCGGTTTAGCACCATCTTCATGTGTGCAGTGGCGACGACGTAAGGCTGTCCGAACTGCTCCCTCAGTATTCGTCTAGCTTCTGCGTATCCTTCACTTGGAGCCATCATGACACAGTTCTCGATGCTACTTCGAGCCTTGCCGGAGCAGTACTGGACCAGGTAGGTCAACCTTGCCCTGTCATCAGTGACCTTGTCTGCGATGTTGACCTCAAAGCTGTTGATGAAGCTCCTGTATTCTATGGGATTACCACCAAATGTGGAGAGATCGGGTTTGGGTAAATGAACAGCAAGGTTAATGGCATGAAACATTTGAGACATATTCAAATCCTGAACATTACTTTTACATGAAACATCATTATTGGCATTTAACTTACTTTCTTCCCACACTGGTGCATTAGGATTCAATCCAAATTTGTGTACAGGATTGTTATGTTCACTTACATGTACATCTAACACTTCATTCTTTACCTGAGGATCCTTTACACTATTACCCTCATCAAAGATTTCTTCTTCAAGCAATCTAGCTTCTGCTTCAGCGTTCGTTATCTCATTGTCTATCTGCATTGTAGATAATTGTTCATCCAGTTTTAACTGTTCTCGTTTGAGCTCTTGAGCTCTTACTAACTGTTCTTTCTTGAGTCTCGCTAGCTCAGCTCTGACCTTGGCGTCCCTCAGTCTTGCAGAGGATGATGAACTTGTGCTGCTGTGCTTCGAAGACCTACTTCTCCTCGACGCCGATGACCTTACGGAAACCTTATCTGCCCCCGCCTCGTCTAGTTCAGTCGCCGGGGACTGCCTCTTCGTAGCCTCAGCATCCCACTCCATCATTCGCCCGTCGAACTCAGCCTTGTTGCTCTCATGCGACTCAAATTGTTCCTTCGATGTAGCCTTATCGTCCTTAGACAACCTTTTGTAGTATTCGCTGAATTTATGTTGATACAGCAAAAATGTACCCTTTAGCTGTCCATACTTCCGCCTGGCTGCGTTAAGATTGTCGTAACTTGACATCATAACTTCAAGTTCCTTGTATTGCTTTGCCAGATTTCCAACATAACCCTGGCAAGACCGTTTCAGAGCCGCGACTTCATCACGCTCTTCCTTCTGGCGGCTTATCTCCATCGAAGCTTCACGTATCTGTCCCTCTGATTGACTATAAGAAGGAGATTCACGCGCTTTCTCCGATGGCTTGTCCTTCAATGCGTCATCCATTATTGTCGCGAACTCATTCACGATGATAAAAAGTTGTAAACTGATGTAGCTTCGTTTCCGAGAAACCTTCTACAGGGTAATTATTAACGTAGTAAACGCACTAAACTGAATCATTCACACAAGACGCAGTCTCTGCAGTATAAACTAGCTTGTGCCTTTATTCAAGTCTAAACAACGACGACAGTCTCAACAAATTCAGAATAAATGTAGAAACGTGTAGGGGTAGTGATGTCGATAGTGGTAATAGTGACGTAGCGATAGTGACGTCGCAATAGTGGATAGTGTCGTGGCAATAGTGTCGTCGATCGTACTGATAGTGTGGTTTACTGTTAAGACACAAATAAACAGTATAATAAGTCAACAATAGATACATCATCATATAGTGTATATAATGCAATAATCATGCTGTTAATAATAGTTATGCTATTACATAACTCCTGATATAAACTTCCTAATATTCAAGTAATGTACATGCATCTTTGTAGAAATGCAACAAGTTCCAATGATCATTAAATCCCTCTTAATATCCCTTAGTTCAAGCTATCACTGCCAATTAAACATGCAATACATATATACAGTCTAAAGTTTTGCCTAACTGTAAGACAAAGAAACAAAGCACTAATCAGTGCAGTGCGCTTGAGTGCACAGTGCCCTAATTTGGCTGCACTCTCTGGGTCTTACATTTACCCCTCACACACACCCTACTAAACTACATGTATATCAATCATACATGCTCTGCACACAGCTGTGTGTGTGTGTGCGTACACTAGAGGCTATGCCTTGGTGAACAGAAACTTTGCAAACTCCAAACTAACTTTAACTCTTCTATATACAACTTTCCTCCTATTAATATAGCAATCAACTACTGGGTATGGAACTACAATTATAACTGTTTCAATCATATGTACAAACTCATTACAACTTGAGTAAGAATGACTTATAAAGCAACATATATTCTGGTAATATATCAGCTAACGAATACATGCTACAGTATACTAGCATCGTATTATAAACAACATAATGAACCAAGAACAAAGGATTGGCACACAAGTTACTTTCTTCTTACAGGTTTGTCTCCTGTTTCTCACAATGTATGTAACCTAGATTCAGTATACAAGAATATATGAACAAGCAATATATTGACTTACCAACTGTTAAATATCCCGGTTCTAATAGATGATTACAATGAAAGATCCTCCAAACTTTCACACAATTCTAAATTGAGTTGCTAACTCCTTTCCTGTGTAATTCGGTCTGCACTGTAGGATGTTGCATGCATCCCATGAGATGCTCTACATGCAAGCCAAGTTTATGCAAATTAGCCCTAAACAAACACCCCACTGGAACCTGGGCTGTTCCATGAACAAACAGGGGAACCCTGTTACATAATCTCAGAGGGATAGGAGAACTTGTTTGTGAATACATGATTCAATTTCAATATAACATGTTTATGACGCTACAACCAGAGTGAGATAACTCCTGATAAAATGGGCTTTACTTAAAAGGAGGTCACCCTAACCCCATAGCAACCTGTACTCCTCCCCCAAATCCTATTCCTAAACTAATGTACTGGACCCATGAGCGTAGCAAGGGGGTGACCCCCTTCTCCTCCTCCTCCACCCCAATACCTTTCTTTTTGTTTCTGTCTCTGTCTTTCTTTGTCTTTCACTTTGTGTCTGTCTCTGTGTCTCTCTTATAGCTCTGTCTCTCTCTCTCACTCTCACTCTCTCTCCTGCTCTCTCTCTCCCCCTCTCTTCCCCTCTCTCACTCTCTTTCTCCCGCTCTCTCACTCTTCGTCTCCCGCTCCCTACCTCCCCCATCCACCCTCTCCCTCCTCTCCCCCTCCCGCTCTCTCCCCTCTTTCCTTACCACTGTACCATTCCCACCCCGTGCTTATCAATTGTTATCCCTAATTGGAGTTTAACTCCTTTGTGACCCCCACTTTGATACATGTTTGACAGAGTTTGTAGCACTGAGTAATTTCAAGTTACATACCTCCACACTTGAAAACAGAGAGCCCTCCAACTTCTCCCTCTTGCGCCTTTCACCCCTCCTTAAACTGGAATTTACAAGGAGTTTTAAAAAAGAGATGGAGAAAAGAAGGAGCAGATGAAGTATCATGCTGATGTTTTTCAAGTTCAATTGTAATATGTGCCCCCATGAGAAAACCGCTATATAATTTACAAATTGAAATTACTATAAACTATTTGTGACAAACACTCCTTAGAATTCATACATGTTGCTGATAAAAACATTGACTCAAAACATTGTTATTCCTTCAATAAGAGATCTATGCAATACTCATTCCGACAGAATTAATAATAACTAGACATATAATACTTGTTTGGAACAAGTATAGGTGGGCTGGTCAACTATATTTGAAAACAAAATAGAGCAAAAATAAGCGAGATACTGCTTAAAAATTCTTAAAAAACAATATCATGTAGATTCATTACGTGAACGAAATTCACCTTCTGTAGTCATAACACGCAAATTATGAAATTTCTGACGTTAGGCCTTTAATCGAAATATTTACTCTGATGACGTCATCAAAATGAAAAATGGTTATTATTGAACTTGTAGAGAATTATCATAGCTACAACATATCGAAAATTTGAAGAAAATCGATCAATATATACAGATATACAATCAATTTTCCATAAATATGCTGACGTCATATTATGCAAATTCCTATTTTTAGTTCGAAGGCCATTATGATGATGTCAAAATATTTTTAATCGCCAAATGAGACATTAAATCATATTTCCGACTCATACTCTATCTAAATATGAAAACAAATTGAAGGTCACGGCTTATTCCAAAGAGCTATAATGGATTTTGTATAGGCATGTTTTTGCCCATATATGCTATGTATTAAAAGAGCTCGCGCGCACGGACATTTATCTTGAATTGACGCTCATCTTGTTAATAATGGTCATAAAGAGATAAACATGGTATCAAATTCCTCGAAAAAATTAGAGAAATATCATGAAAGAAAAAAAAATGGCGATTCTATGTTTTGTAATGGTGTTACGCGCGAAAACGCGCGCGCATGGGCGTGTGCGCGATTTTTTATAAAATGCTTAAAATGACTTGAAACGTATGCAAAATAAATTTGAGACGATTTTGAGCATTTTAAAATTTTGCGCGCGCACTGACGCGCGGACGTACGCGCATGCGCGCGTTTTTTGATCTGAAATTGACCGCACTGATATTGACCTTCATCATGATAAATATGAATAAGAAATGGCTTTTGGTTATGAAGATATGGTCATGAGTTGATTTTCAGAAAATTTTACAAAATGGCGCCTAGATGACGTCATCAGTCAAGGTCAAGGTTGAAAAAATGTCTGTGTTTTGTTTCAATGCCTATACATATGTGTGCTAAATTTTAAGACATTTGATTGAGCCATTTTAAAGTTATCTTGCTCACAAAAAAGTGGGTCGAAATAAGAAAAATAAATAATAAATAAATAATAAATAATAATAAAGGCAATTTTAACAAAATTATAAGGTGGTCTGTATTAGATACAGCCCACCTGATAATATTTAATTTTTATATAGCGCTTAATACAAATGTCTCTAAGCGCTTTACAAATATACTACTACCCCACTGTTTTGTGTTGAGAGAGGATCCCTTGTCCCACCCACCCCCTTTTCTACCCCAGAACACTTCCATTGAATGTCACTACTACCAAGACTAATGGGTCACCAGCAGGTTGACCTTAAAGATGAAGTTGAGTTCTGGTCATGCGATTGAATTGTGAAAGAAACGGTGTGGAATCGACCAGAAAAGGTTGATCATCTAGCATATACAACTTTGCGTGTATTGCAAGATTCTGGAATCATCAAAATAATAAGAAATTTGGCCAAGTCTTGGTAAAGCTACAAACACTGTACACAGAAAGATGTATATGGGACTACACGAACACGTGGCGAAAAAATCCCACCCCCGAGTTTTACGATGTTACATGACATATTTGGAATATAAAGGCATTTGAAGAGCCATGCTTTTCAGGGAACATGTCTTATCTGATGTACTTCCACACTTGCATAATAAGAATGATGACGCTCACAAATTATTGTTCACCTCTTCCCAGAACTCAACCTTCTCTTTAAATGCACTTCAAGAATATTTGGGACTCCTTTCTTTTCTGTCTTCTTGGAGACTGTGATGTAGATTTGACCTGAATTTGAGGTCAGAGAAGCCAAGGACTTTCTCTCTCATGGTATTTTTCCCCTTTCAATGCTGGCTTTCTTTCTTTCATCCTTTTTACCTTTTCTCTCTCTCTTTTTCGCATTCTCTCTTGTTCTCTCACCCCTCTCTTTTTCCCTGTCAAGAGTTGTGAAAAGAGGGATAAACCTTTTCTTCATTGTCCCTGCTTTTTCTTTTCGTAACCTTTCTAACCTCTTCTCACATATTCTAGCTATTGGTTCTGATGCTAGTCTCTATAACATATATATGTAACTTGTGTAGTCTCTTATATCTCTCCTTATCACTCTCTTTTTCAGTAATGACTTCATCAATCCATCTTTTTTCTTCAATTAAACAAAAAATTGATTTCATTTAGTTTATAGTGAAAAAATTTCTTCTATAATTTATCACTTTTTGTCACTATTTTCCCTTTTTGATTTAATCGGTTATGTATTTATTATTTTAAATGTGTATCATTCTTTCTTTGCCCTCTCTCTCTTCTCCCCATTTACCATTTCACTCCCCACTCAACCCACAAACCTCTCTCTTTACCCATCTACGATGTATTTCAGTTGTCTCCGTAATCTGTCTGAGTAGTGGGAGTGTGGTTGAAACCCCCAACTTTCCTTTTTTTAGATACCCCTCCCCACAACTCATAACCCTTACCCCCTCTTTCCCCTTCTTTCTTTCCTTATTTCCCCTTCTTTCTCCTTCTTTCTCCTCCTCTCCCTTCTTTCTCCTCCTCTCCCTTCTTTCTCCTCCTTTCTCCTCCTCTCCCTTCTTTCTCCTCCTTTCTCCTCCTCTCCCTTCTTTCTCCTCCTTTCTCCTCCTCTCCCTTCTTTCTCCTTCTTTCTCCTCCTCTCCCTTCTTTCTCCTCCTCTCCCTTCTTTCTCCTCCTTTCTCCTCCTCTCCCTTCTTTCTCCTTCTTTCTCCTCCTCTCCCTTCTTTCTCCTCCTTTCCCTTCTTTCTCCTCCTCTCCCTTCTTTCTCCTCCTTTCTCCTCCTCTCCCTTCTTTCTCCTCCTTTCTCCTCCTCTCCCTTCTTTCTCCTTCTTTCTCCTCCTCTCCCTTCTTTCTCCTCCTTTCCCTTCTTTCTCCTCCTCTCCCTTCTTTCTCCTTCTTTCTCCTCCTCTCCCTTCTTTCTCCTCCTTTCTCCTCCTCTCCCTTCTTTCTCCTCCTTTCTCCTCCTCTCCCTTCTTTCTCCTTCTTTCTCCTCCTCTCCCTTCTTTCTCCTCCTTTCCCTTCTTTCTCCTCCTCTCCCTTCTTTCTCCTTCTTTCTCCTCCTCTCCCTTCTTTCTCCTCCTTTCTCCTCCTCTCCCTTCTTTCTCCTTCTTTCTCCTCCTCTCCCTTCTTTCTCCTCCTTTCTCCTCCTCTCCCTTCTTTCTCCTCCTTTCCCTTCTTTCTCCTCCTTTCCCTTCTTTCCCCTCCTTTCCCCCTCTTTCTCCTCCTTATTTCTCCTTCCCCCCTCTTTCTCCTCCTTATTTCTCCTTCCATCTTCCTCTGCTGTTGCCCCAGTCTGGATCAAAATACCTGAATTACTCTACCCTTCCCCTGTCCCCCTTCCCCCTTCTCCCTTCTCCCTTCCCCACCCCCACCCCCTGCCCCCATTCCATATCTCCCTGTTGTCGCCCCAAGTCTGTCTGAGTAGTAGGAGTGTGGTTGACCTCTTGACAGTCCTGTCTAGTGTTTTCAGAGGAGACAAATAGATGGAATTTCTTGACTGGATCACATGTCTCTGTTATTGTCATACAATTTGTACCTGACTGCTCGCACTGAAGAAAGAATCATAACCCAATGTGCGTAGCAGTAGTAGTTGTAGTAGTAGCAGTACCCACTGTTTGCTGCCTTCTAGCCGATCCTCAAGTTCAACACGATGCGCCCGCTGTCGCTACTGCTCCTACCTTATGAACTGGTGTCATGATCTCTAAAAGGTAAGGTGAACCTCAAATCTCTTGGTGAGTTTCTGATAAACTTGGTGGAAAGGGGAAGAGGTCTGTTTGTTGTTTCTCGAGGGAGCGAGGAATGGAATTCTTGTCTAGTTTTCAAACGGGAGACACCGCTTGGAGCAGAATTGTCTGTGGTAGAATACGCACCTGTGCCCAAATTTGAGTCATTGATGTAAATTGATGCGGTGTTGAGAAGTAAAGGGACCTTGCATCTTTTTTATGTGATGCTTTTGACTCTTTTTAGTCCTCAAGGCAGTCCTCAAGCCTTCATGTGCAATGGATATAGAAGCTATTAAGTTGATGGCATGTTATCATGAGTGTTAATTGAACCTTATGAAAATGTATACCTTACTTTACTATATGTATAGTATTATTGTCATAAACCCTTTGTGATCACATATCTATTAAGTATGATCTTGTGATTGTATTTCATTCATTGACCTTGAAGTTTGCTGCTTTGATGCTATGTCAGTCGGTCATTTGAATGGTGTTCATACAGCAGCCACTAGAGAAGAAAAATATATATGAGCACAAAATTGGTACAAATTTTGAATATTTTTCTACAAACACATCATTCATGATCCTACTGTAATGTTTTATTTCCAAAAATCAGTAATTAAGTACATGTAGACCTTCAGATATCAGAACATCATACCAGTTCCCTCCAACTATATGCCTTCATATCAATTTAGCAGTAAGACAAGACAGAAGTAACAACATGCAATTTGTTAGAAAGTGAATGAGTTTGTATGTTAACATTGATATGCTACATTGCAAATCCAAAATCTAAAAACCAGTGCTTGTGTCTCATTCTCAAGGAAAGCAGGATATATTACTTTCAGTTTTGCTAAGAAGTAAGTTTACTATACTTTAATTATGAGTAACAAGTGAAACTTGGAATGCATGTTTATGCTGCTTGATTTTCTGATTCGCTGTGAGAATCCTTTTTGAAAAACTTTCCTGAAACTAAGGTATTTTTGTCTCACAAGTATTGTGCATTTATTTATGCTGGATATGTTTGTATCGCGATCAAGTGTAATTAGACCATGTGACTACCTGAGCTGAGACAGTTCCTGATTTTGAAAAAGGAATTTTTCTTTTCACTTTCATGAATCATGTGAATTCATTTTGTGTTGATTCCCTGTGGAGTTGATTGATCATGTGCTATGTAGAGACAACGCTTTACCAAAATAGCTCATATATTAAAGATAGTTTGAAAGACATTTCTTCAAGTCTTGTTCTGCAGTTAAATATTATATACAAAGTGTAAACAAAATTAAAATAAATGATAATAATAATGTTGAAATTATTTAAGCAAAATTATTAGTTTCTAGTTCATAAAGAAGACATTACTTATATTGTTCAAGATATTCCCTATAAATTTAAATTTGTAAGTACTTACTCAAGAAACAAGGCATAAAATTCAGTTTTAAAAAGAAGAAGATAGAAAAAATACTCTTTGTCTGTATCCTTCATGGTTATGCCTCTAATCACCAGTCTCTAGTAATGATGCCAGAGTGGTTCATATTTAGGCCTGCTTTAAAAAAAATTGGGTACTCACAATTGTTTTTACTATTTTTTACAATAGTTATTGATATGCAAAGTACAGGTTCATGAACTAAATAGGAAATACAAACTTTGTTGGCAGCAATAACATACTTTGATTTATATTTCAATTTGATAAAAGAAAGAAAAGATAGAAAATTATGTTTGTCTTTTTTAAATTTAAAACTAAGTGACAGTAGATTGGTTTGTTTAACTACATTGCTGTACCAATTATTTGTAACCCTCCCCACCCTACCCCTCCTCTTACCCCCTCCCCCATCTTGCTCACCCATTAAGTAAGCAAGGCTATCATCTTCAACCTCCAATACAGTCGCATAGCCTTGTTGCCAAGCAACAGAGGTCGTTGACCCGAGGACAATGTCACATGACCATCAGTAGGAGTCGGCAAACCTTTTTTTTCTTTAGTTCATTAGAAGATGGGAAGAATATAGACCTTGGCTTGTAGCCTGTTCATACTATAGGGAATTTATACAAAACGTGTTTAAAGCCACACTGTCCTACTTGTAGCTACTTGCTCCCTCTATAATATAGAAAACAATGCCTAATTGGTGACCATTGGTCCCCCATGATCCTCTTTTTCTTATGTTAATTGAGAGCTGAGTTGATGAGATAACCACTTGTCCGTCCAGTGACCTTGCAGGGTGGTCTAATCCCTCCTATAAACTTTAAAGAAACGTATAAAGAATAATCGTATTGAGATGGACTTGATATCGACATCGTACAAAGAAACTGCTTTTGATGAGTTCAGATGACATGACAGCCGGCCAATCATGAGTGCACGTTGATGCTAAGCCCCACCCAGTTATACGAGATACGAGATACTAGAGCAGGACCCTAGTTCTTAATCAATTTTGTTTTAAACGATGCCAAAACATGCGTTTTGTTATACAACCTTTTGTTTATACGACGTTCAGACTAGCAACAATGTAATAACTTGTTGTATAGCTAGCTATACGAGACTCGTTAAGTGAAACGTGGATTGCTGGAAGTGTGAAAGCAAGGTATGTTTGAGTATCTCGTTCTTGACCAGTACTCAATGCCTCAGTGACTTACTTTTGTTTCAGAGAGAGAGAGAGAGAGAGAGAGGGTGATTAGGTCAAACATGGCTGGTTTTATTGATGTACTCAAAGGAAACACATTTCTTTTCGTTCATAATATCTTAATTACTGTTCCTTGTCTGATTGTTATGATTTGTATGTTTCTTTTCTGTTGTAATAGCGCTCAAATCAGTTTGTCTGTAGTAGCGCTCAATAAGAATCAATTATTATTATTATTATTATTATTATTATAACAGTTTATCTGCCAAGAGCCTGAAGGGAATAAACTGGTATATATACTTTTGATGATAACATATAATAATAGCATGTATCCATCCTAGGGGATACTCAAGGCATCCACAAAGTAGTATTATTACCCTAGCCTTAGCCCAGCTGCCCAAATGTGCTAAAGGCATTCAAATTCTTACCAGGTACCCATTTACTGCACCTGGGTGGAAAGTTGGCAAATGTAGAATACCGGTAATGTCTTGCCATATGACATTTGAATTATTGTTGACACCGTTCTGGCTCTCCGCAGTCAAGAAATGGAAAAACCAACCTATCACTATGAACATGATGGACAAAGAAAGCGGACAAAATCTCATTCTACCCTCAACAATTGCTGTGGTAGACAAAGGAACATCCCTTCACTGCTATTATGTAAAAATGTGTAGAACAGGTGAATATGTTCATAGTGTATGTAATAAAGGTTTTTAAATGTTCCGTCTTTGTTTACATATTTATCTGAGAAAATATAGGTCTTACAACAGACAAAAATTATATTTTATAGTCTGTATGGAGCCAGAAGGGCTGAAAAATATCAATTAATGCCTCACTTCCAACAGACAAATTATGATTTCGTTCATCAAAAACGTTGACATTAGGAATGACTTTCAATCTCTTCTAACCAAAAGATGAACAATATGATCTACTCCCCTTCCTCAATCATTGGTTTTGTTGAATATTGGTTATCAAGAAGTGTTAAAAGATGTCTTTTGGTCTTTCTCTATCGGGCCGGGGTCGGTACTGACCTGGATAAGGATACAATGCACTTAATTTGACCGCTACATTAGAGTTGGATCTCCCGGGGCGCGTGCTATTAGAAAGAATTTAATTCCTTAAGTGCTTTACGTAATGACAGGCAGGGCAGACGAAGATTAATACCGTGACATATACCTAACTATGCCAGCCTCAGACACAACACAGCCCTACCCCTCCTCCTTCTTCCACCCTACCCTGCTAGTCTTGCTTTCAGTCTCAACTGAGGGATGGATTGTTAGCGTGAGGAGCAGGGGATAGTCTGTTAAAACAGACCCAGTTGTGGGGCTGATATAGTAGCAGAAACACTGTGGCTTGAATTCCTTTGAGGACGAAAAAATTCCTGTTTTATGGATCATGTACAGTGATAAATAATCTTGAATTAGTTGAACTTGAATCTATATGTATTGTTTGAATTGTATCCATCTCTCTGCATGTTTTCTCCACCCTCTCTCTCTCTCTCTCTCTCTCTCTCTCTCTCTCCCCTCTCCTTCTCTCTCTCCTCTCCTTCTCTCTCTCTTTCTTTCTCTCCTCCCCCCTTCTCCTCCCCCTTCTCCTTCCCCCTTCTCTTTCCCCCTCTATCTGACTCTCTCTCCTCTCCATCTCTTTCTCCCTAAACTCCTATCTCCTAGCCTTCCCCTCTGTCTTACTCTATCATCTCCTCTGGTTGCCCAAATTCATTTATCTGAGTGAGGTATACCATCTTTATTTGCTGCATTTCCTTTCATCGAGAGGAGGGCACGAGAGGTGTCTCCACTTTCTTGTAGAGTCTGGAGGTCAAGACTACCTCAATGTAGTTGTCATGGTATAACAGGCAAATTTCAACAAGCTGCCGAGAGGTGGAGGGGATGAGAAGGGAAGGCGAGCTGAACGCACAATGCAATTTAAGGGATCTTCCGAGGCGCATTTAATCAAAGTGATTATGTCTTAGGCTGAGGGTAAAGTCAAGTTAGTGTGGCACGCTGAAAAAGCACATATGGGACCATTAGAGGGGAGCCCCCGTGTAATAAACCTATGTTACCTGTCAATGCTGATTCTTGAGAACATATCCCTGGATTAACCAATGATTTGTTGATGTACTCTTTCCATGTCCTCTGTATCTGTAGTTATTACTGTAGATTTTTTGTCAGAACTTCCATCTCTTTAGGTAATCATACTCGTAGCTAAGATGATTACTACAAATGAAAATATCTTACTTTATAGTTCTGCCAGAGATTACAATTAACCTTTTGACTTATCATTTGATGGAATGATTGTAAAGAATAGTGTTGATTACTCTGTATTCTACAAAATTATTGCAAACACTGGTATAGAATAGCAATAATTATCTTCTGATGCTGATGCAGAAGTGATTTTCTTCTCATGCTGGACTGTAGCTTGGAGAGACATTTATGATTTTGATTACTTTGGCTTGGTGAAGCTGATAAGCTCAAGATACCCTGCTACGATTAAAGTGGCCTTCATTATGCCGTTGTCATAGTCTTGGCGGGCGTGTGCAGTCAGTGTGTGGGAAGATGAGAGTATCATCTTAGGGACATCAATCCTCGTTTTCCCTTCTTCAAGAGGTCCATGAAAGGACTACCCACTTCTCATTAGGATCGATTTCACCTCATCTCATCGAGATAATCATCTTTGCAGCGGGAAACCAAACTGCCAACTGGCCTGGCCCCCATCATGCCTGAGCAGTTGTCGTGTCTTGCTTTCATTTTAAGGAGGCATCGGTTTCATGGAGGAGAAATCAATCGCTACATCACACAAGTCATTGAAAAGAAGGGAAATAGAAATGATGTATCGTCATGACTACTAGACATTGATTTGGAATGCATCACAGATGGGAGTATCTCGGGCATGGTATACCAAGACTTGTATATCATTGGCCTTATACTAAGCTACTGATCAGGGCTTCATGTTCAAGTAACACTTGTGTAATCCATTTTGCTCCTTCCTTTCAGTGTTTCCTTTTTGATAATGCTTTGAGGATTTTGATTTGATATGTTATTTACAGGGAAGGAAGCTTTTGTAACAATAGCTCATGCATAAAATACTCTTTTGAAAACATTAGTGCCATGATAGTTTCAACATTTCAAAGAAGAACCAAGAATATATATGATAAAATGTAATCAGTCCAGATTGATATACATCAATATGGTTTGATAACTTGAGTAGAGATTGAGAAATTAGTAAACAAAGAGGAGAGAGAACAAAAGAATAAGTAGAGAAAATGGGAAGATACTGCAGAAATAATGAGAGAGGAAGAGAGAGACTGAGAGACAAAGAGACAGACAGAGTTTGAAATAGAAATGTGAGAGTTAAGAGGAGAAATGAAAATTGGTGTTACATAGAAAAGATGAGATAGATACCAAGTTAATAGATACATCAGAGATACATTACAAAGAGACACATCAACCAAATTATCGGAACCGTTCCAGCTGTCTTGTGTAAAGAGGATCCTTTGAGATTGCGATTGAAGAAGAAGAACAACCGTCTGTGACATTCTACTTATGCCATCCCATGCGATTGTCGCTGCATGAACGGCATTCCGGATTCCACGCACCCTGCCGCGTCATGCTCCGGCCAGAATGCACGCTTGTGTCATCTTGGCCTGCGTGTAACGACACACGGGTTGTTTCATCAACCACGCATCGCCCATCAATGCAAAGCAATGATAGGATCTTGTGTTTGCTCTAGGGCCAACATGGTGTTCAGCCTTTAAAGATAAAGTTGAGTTCTGGTCATGCGATTGCATTGTGAGAGAAACAGTATGGCATCGATCAGAAAAGGTTGATCATCTATCATATATATATATATATATTGGTGTGTACTGCAAGGTTCTGGAATCATCAAAATGATAAGAAATTTGGCCCAGTCTTGGTAAAGTTACAAGCACTGTACACAGAAAGATGCATATGGGACTACATGAACATGTGGTGTAAAAATCTGTCCCGATTTTTACGATATTACATGCCATATTTAGAATATGAAGGCATTTGGAGAGCCATGCTTTTCAGGGTTTTATCTGATGTTCTTCCACACTTGCATTTAATACAATGATAACGCTCACAAATTATTGTTCACCTCTTCCCAGAACTCAACCTTCTCTTTAAAGATCACGTACAGTTTGGGTAGCATAAAGGAAATGGGAAAGAAACATGTTGAATATAGTCACATGTTGTTCTATACTCCAAACATGTATGTGCGAGATCATTTAGTATGCTATCCATGATTTCTAGTTAATTGTAGTGTAAATATCTGCAAGGAATGCTTAATATAAACTCCCCTATAAAGCAGTTTGCAACTCGGTGATTAAATACATGCTGCTATGTAAGACAATGCTATGTCAGACAACTGTTAAAGATAGTTTTCATGTTATGAGGAGAAGCATACAGAAACATAAGAATAACAATAAATCTTCCGTTCAGTTAATTAAATTTTTGTATAGGTTGATACCTATTTTGATGGTATGACATTATTATTTATAAGGTTTAATAAGGTTTTATTGGCAGAGTCACTTACCCCAGTTGCGAAAATAATGATCACAGTCAGTCAGGTCTGTGTATGAAGACTAAGATTAAGTACCCCCATCTAACAGGTGATAACAACAGTTGATAGCCCTGCAAGGGAATTCCCCCTAATCAACATATG
This sequence comes from Strongylocentrotus droebachiensis, assembly GCA_035222895.1. Taxonomy (NCBI): domain Eukaryota; kingdom Metazoa; phylum Echinodermata; class Echinoidea; order Camarodonta; family Strongylocentrotidae; genus Strongylocentrotus; species Strongylocentrotus droebachiensis. The sequence goes on from JAVYIG010014370.1 coordinate 30,122, forward strand.
GCTATACAGCCCATGTGCAAAACAAGAACGGGAACAGAACAATGTTGCATCCTGCTTACTAATTGATACTGTTATGGAAGTTTAATGAGAATTAGATACAAGAAATAACTGGAAATTCCTCGCAAGAAGCAGAAGAAGGAATGATAAATTTCACATTAAGACCTTTAAAAAATTATTTAAAAAATGTATTGATTCCTTCTCAGTCGTTCAGGGATTTCATGTATATCAGGAGTTGTATGTAATGGATGACTTTTGAAAATCAAATTTGTCTGCACTTCCTTTTTTATCGCTGAATGTATAATCATATATATATATATTATAAACACACATATATTTTCATTTTCGATTCACAATCAATGATTAGAAAATTAGTGTTGGTATTGCATCATTAAGCTAGATCAGTCCTCTAAACTAAATGAGATTGATGGTTCAATCACATGTACGACTTGTTTTGGTATTGTCTCCATTTCATCCTACTATATCCTTCACAATGAAAAAAAAGGCACAATTCCAGCACGGCCGGCTAGCAACCCTGCGTCAGTCAGTGCCAGCATAGATTTCCCTCCTATCTTCCTCATAACCATCGTGTTCTTGAACTCTCGATCCATGCCAGAATCAGGTTTCCTCTACAGGAACCAGTCTTCTATCTTACTTTCCGCTTCATTCCATAATATTTGGCCCTTTTGTCTTCCTTATTGGCAATAGGCGACTTACAGAGGATAATTTGTTTAGTGTCGAGAGTTTGTGTATTTGTTGGTTGTTAGTTGTATGCACTATGCAAGCTAATCTTTTACGTGTATGCCTTGATACCTGTGTGGAGTTTTGCATTGTTTCTATCTATCCATTGTGACAATGTGAGCTGTTAAACAATAATGTCTAGCTTTGTAGGCTGTAGTACTTCTGTTCTATTTTTCTTCTTTGGCTCTTCTTTTGTTGGAGTGAGGATTTATAAAATCCAGACAGACATAATAATAATAATAATAATATTTAATTTTTATATAGCGTTTAATCCAAATGTCTCTTTATTAATTTTTAGCTCTTCATGATAAGATTTTCATTGAAAGTTTTCTCCAATATACATACATAGAGCCCCCTTTATTTGAACAGAATAAGGAATACCTACTTCTAAACCCACAAAGTGAGAATTATTCTGCTTGAAAAGTTACAAATTTCCCAAATATTTCTGTAGAATATAGGTTCCTTTATTGAGGCACATTTCAATGCTTGTTCCTTGAAAATTGAAGTTGAATGTTATTCAGCATTTTTGTAAAAAGCTGAAAAGGCAAGCTCTTCAATTGTATATCCTCTGCCTTGGCCCCTTTCTAGGGGTTCATAACTGGTGTGTTTCCAATAAATGGTTGTGGTTTTAAAAAGGAAAGTGAGCCCCAAATAACTGTAATAATAGCCCCAAAATAAACCTCAATGGAAAGAAAAATCCCTTCCCACAAGAGCAAATTTTTGTCTTGTTTTTTCTGTATGTATCATGTTTACTATTCAATTTTCTTCTATTGTTTTCTTCACATGACCATGGGTTTTCCGAGTAGTATACATGTACATTTATTTCATTGGTTTTTAGGGGAATATCTTCAATCCTGAATTAGAATTTCCTCCTTCATTGTAAATATAAAAACAGTTATTAAATTTTTTTTTTTTTTAAGAAGAAGAACCTGTCTGTTTAGAAACACGTTAAATAGTATGCTGTACATACACGTGCTAATTAAACCTTTCTGACTCTCAACAAATACCGTCCATTCAACAGTACAATAAAATATTCATAGGAAGTGACCTTCTTGTGAAAGAATTAGGTCAGGGTCACAAGCAAACCCCCCCCCCCCCCCCCCCGAAAAAAATAAAAAAATAAATAAATTCAAATCATTAAGTGTACATACGTGCATATATTTACGCTGTTTCTTTCTTTTAGTGTTGTTTTCCAGTCAGTCATGTTGACTTCCCTGAAAAGTTTCTTAAATACAACTGATAAAGAGTACGTACATGCATATATTACATTGTTTGTTTGTTTTAGTGTTGATTTCCAGTAAGTCATTCTGATTTCCCCAAAAACGTTTCTTAAATACAACTGATAAAGAGTACGTACATGCATATATTACACTGTTTGTTTCTTTGAGTGTTGTTTTCCACTTTTCCCAGTCAGTCATACTGATCTGACGTAGTCTAATCTATGACTTCCTTGTGTAAGTGATCTTTAATACAACTCAACTCCAAATTTCTTTGAGATATTTGATATTTTTGGAGTTTAGACCAACAATTGTGGTTGTGGTTTTACAGCGTATTTCCAACCAAACATAGCATCAAAATACATACATGGTGATCATAGCCACTGGGTACTCACTGGGTAGACAGGAAGAGGATTTTAAAGGCAACGTTGATGACAGAGTGTTGTCAATCAATTCATTCATGATCAATTTATGAATCTAGGATGATTTAAGGATGGTGGGGGGGGGGGGGGTTGCAAAATGTCAACAACAACAAATTTGTAAAGAAAGCTTTAAAAATAAAAGTTGTATTACAAAGGGATGGAACAATGAGTTCAATGTCCACCGTATCTCACAAAGAATAAATGTGCAAAAGTGTAAAACTACTATGAGACCCTTCTCAGACATTTTTTTTGTGGGGGAGGGGGGCGGGGCACCTGCCCCTCCTGGATCCATCACTTTGTTACAGTGTACAGAAAAGGTACACGTGTTACAGAGCTTAATTTGTGTTTACTTGGAAGTAAATGACTACTTTCACAGTTGGCAGTGAATTTTTAAAAACAAGTTCCGAGTGGTTTAGCCCGTCTTCTCCTCATTCATAGTGTATGCTTTGTACTGAGTTGTTCCTGTCAAAAGCATGGCAAAGTTGTTCAGGCTTGGCTCACTTTTAAGTAGGAAAGGTAAGATTTCCTCAGTCTTCTAGAATTCTTTAATTTGAAGAGCTTGTATGTTGTTAGGAGATATTGATAGTGTAAGTGATGCTCTATTCTCACATATCTTTATCTGACTGGCACAAGTCATAGTTCCCTTTAAAGGTAATACAAAGTTTTGGTATGGGGTCATGAATTTGGTTCAAATGAACATAGTGGAAGCAAATGCGATCCTACAATATTAAGTGATCGTTGTCGCGGGTGAAAACAAGTCTAAAGTTTTGAAATTGTAAATAATAAACTCATGTTGTATAGCTCCCTCTCAAGGTCAAGATATTAATCAAGCTATAAAACAATGTTTCTTGACTAAAATCGACCGATTAGCTATTCCCGTTTGGAAATCATATATCACAACTACATATTCTGAGATTTTCATGGTCGCAGCTAACATTGTACGGCCGTAGGCGCTATTTGAAATGTATCAAAATTTACCGGGAGCACCGGTAAATTTTTATATTCAATTTTTCTCGAAAGCAGAAGTTTTTTAGGGGCTAAATTTTCCAGTGCTTATAATACATCCACAGGGGCATCCAAATATATCAAAATTGTAAAGAATCACTAGTATCCACCCAATTTTCAAAATTTCCCAAAACTTTGTATTATCTTTAAGATATTCATGTACTTGAACTTTATATGAAGGCATGAGAGATAGAGAAGGGGCAGACGAAAATGTAGAATTGGAATGTTCCTAAAGTTAAAATACCAGTACCCAACCTACCTCAGGGGTGGATTTGCAGAAGGAGTCGAGACGTTTAGGAAAGCGCTTCCTCCTGTTTGGTTTCTAAGCCAGCAGATTTATGCTCTTCTCTCGTCACCGGAAACTTTGCTGCATACATGTTTCCAAGCGAGATTGGGTCAGGGCTAAGCTGCAGGATAACCCCCTTCCCCTCCTTCACCCCTCCCTCCTTTCCACAAGCTACCCCCTTCCCATTTCACCCTTTTCCTTTTGGTGTTCTCAGGCATGCACACAGCTTCTGTCTCTGTTCCTTAACCCCCTACATGCTATTTGCACAGGAAGTCTCTCCAGATTTTTTTTTTTTAATGTTTGTGGTTTTTTATTCCGAATCAGAATGAAATGGCAAACAGTAATGCGTTTATATTTTACATTAATAATGATCATAATCACAAATTAAGAAATTTAAAGAAGGAGAAATACAAAATAGTCTACATTACAACATTGCACACAAAAACAAATTCTATGGAACACTATTATAGTAACTCTGATATTTATGTTTGACATCATGGCTATTTGTGAACTATACATTCTCCTTCCACCATTACCCCAAATCCCTTCACCCCTCCCAGACCCCATTGTCACAGCTTCAGCACTTAGCCAGTTATACCTTGAAAAAACATGTCCTCGACTCCACCCTCTATCCCAGCCCCTCAACCTCACCCCTCCCCTCAACTTCACCCCTCAACTTCACCCCTCCCCTTCACCTCTCCCCTCCCCTTCACCTCTCCCCTAGTCCCTGCCCCTTCACCTGTATCCTAGCCCTATTTACTGGACCTCTATTTGGACCTCATCTTTCCTTCCCTGTTCCCACCAGCTCCTCGTCTCCCACCCCCTCCTCTCCTCCCACCCCCTCCTCTCTCCCTCCTCTCCTCCCTCCTCTCCTCCCTCCTCTCCTCCCCTCACCCATCCTCTCTCCCTCCTCCCTTCCACCACCTCTTCTCCTTCCAACACCTCCTCTCCTCTTTCATGTCCTCTCCTCCCTCCCCTACTCTCACCCCCTCCTCTCACCCACCCCTCATCTCCTCCCCTCCTCTCACCCCTCCCCTCTCCCTCCTACCTTCCACCATCTCTTGTCCTTCCACCACCTCATCTCCCCTACTCCTCCCCTGCCCCTACCCCTGCCCTCCTCTCACCCCCTCCTAGCTCCTCTCACCCCCTCCTAGCTCCTCTCACCCCCTCCCCTCCTGTGATCCTAGCACTGGTACCTTGCTGAGTGCCTACGTCATACCTGTGCAATCCTGAAGGAGATAGCTCAATCCTTGGCGCATAGGAATGCACTCCAATTTTTCTAGCTGTTTATCCAAGCCTCTCTCTCACATTCCAGCCTGGAGTCCCTCAGGGGTAGTGATCTTGAACCCCAAGCATGGAGCCAAGAAAGACTCTCACTCTAGCCTGGCCCTGTTTAGACTAAGGGTGCGTTCAATCAACACTTTTTCACCCTAGAATTACAGTTTTCAAAGACGTTTAGTTTATAACACGGTTGCGTTCAAGTAGACGTTCAGGCGATTTTCGTCGGTCGTAAAAAATGTGTTTAAAAACATGAAACGCTGAAAAAGATGCGTTTGTTGAATCACGGTCGCTAAAATTTGCTTGAACGAACAGAGATCTCAATCATGATTCTATGACATCATTATCGTTGATGAAAAATTGTTTGAACGCTCTCCCGCAGTAACCGTGTCTTTTAACAGCCTTTTGATTTGTGATTCATGTTTGTGATTCTAGCTTCAAAAAATCGCTTGAACACACCCTAGACTGGTTTGTGTACTCCTCACTTTGAAGGATAAAGACACCTTTATTCATCGTGCTCCTAAAATGTTCTGTGCTTATAGCTACTCCGGATGCTATTGTGGTCTGGATAGGCTTACTTGGTTCTGATACATCGATGTTAGATCAATAGATAATAATAACAGACAATAATTATGGAAGATAATAATGCTAATTGTGCAGATCATCACGAATATTCAAAGTGATTCTTTACTCCAGTTTTAATTACTATCAAAGGATACATTGGTATCTTCCTCTTTTCTCATTGCAATTTTCCCTTTTCTCATTGCACTCTCCCTTTATCTTGATCACTGAATGAAATTTCTGTAAAATCAAACAAACATATATGATTGACTCATTAACATAATTTGACATTTAACTTGATACAAAGGACCTCTAATATAATTAGCAAAAATAGGATCATAGAGATGACTCTTGCATCCTTTCCTCACACACCTGAGAATTGCCCTAATTACAGACAGGTATCGTCTGGGTAGTAGTGTGCTTGTACCTTAGCTACGGCGGCGGTACATAGCTTACCTAAAAGGAATCAAGGTTGGCGCGAAAACATTAATTGTAATTGTCTGGTGAGGTTGGTGTTCCGCATCCTTCAAAAGCAAATGAGATGGAGCAGGAGGAGGAGCGTAATTGAAGCCCTTTGCTCTCTAGAACAAAGCAAGAGAAACATGAAGAGGAAATAGAATGGATGACATTGGTTGCCAACCCCCGCATCCGCATTAGCTACGTGATACATTTCTAAGTAGTTTATGAGGAGGAGGTTTAAAGAGAAGGTTGAGTTCTGGGAAAGGGTGAAAAATAATTTGTGAGCGTTATCATTCTTATTATGCAAGTGTGGAAGAACATCAGATTAATCATGTTCCCTGAAAAGCATGGCTCTTCAAATGCCTTCATATTCTAAATATGTCATGTAGCATCGTAAAAATCCAGGGTAGGATTTTTACGCCACGTGTTGGTGTAGTCCCATAAACATCTTTCTGTGTACAGTGCTTGTAACTTTACGAAGACTGGGCCTAATTTCTTATCATTTTGATGATTCCAGAACCTTGCAGTACACACCAATACTTATATGCTAGATGATCAACCTTTTCTGGTCGATTCCACACCGTTTCTTTCACAATGCATTTGCATGACCAGAACTCAACTTCATCTTTAATAAGAGGACTCTCTCACGGAGCAGGTGATCTAGAAACATAGCGTTGAATTGATTGTTATTGTCTCCATCCGTCGGCAACGTCACAAACTTCCTTCATCTCGTTTGAAGTCGGAGTTGACGGAAAGTGACTATTTCTAGAGATTCTGGGATGAAAGTATTGGTTATTGACCCCTCTTGTTTAAAGGCATCGTTTAACAATGTTAAATCTGAGATGCATGGCCCTACATGTTATATGTGTCTGAGATATGGTTTGATATTGAAGCCCCTCAAAAAAATTGCGCTTCAAAATGATTTCCAATTATAAATATCTTGATAATCATAATGGTGTGAAGATATTTATTTGTCATCATAATCAGTATTTAAGACAAACTTTGACTGTGATATTATCATTCATTCATTCACTCATTCATTCTTTCATCATTATTGGTCCAATGTACATTCAAAACATAGAATTGGAACATTGTTTTGCTCACATTTATAGAAAGGCTCAAGTAGTTTACAGTAAATCTCTGTGTATAAGACACACCTGTGTATAAGAAGCACCTCTTTTTTTTCACCCCGACTTTCAAAAAAAAAAAAAATTGTCTGCAAAAAGGTGCATCTTTTTCACAGACATTTACGGTACATTGTATTTGCATTAAAGAAACAGAAACAAATTGATGATATGATATAATACTGTGATACACATGATATAAATAATAATTTAAACAAAACTAATAGTCCTTTGTTACATATGTTTGCTGAATGTTTTCTCATCCTTTCAACTTTCGGCGGCAAAAAACACAGAGATTTACGGTACATTGTATTTGCATTACAGAAACATAAACAAATTGATGATATGATACTGTGATACATGTGATATAAATGATAATTTAAACAAAACTAATAGTTCTTTGTTAAAAATGTTTGCTAAATGTTGTCTCATCCAGCGTGAAGCATTAAGTTAAATCCTTGTTCACTTGTTGTCTCTTCACTCACAGCCCAACTGTCGTCTTGGTGTGAAGATCTTGGGAGGCTCCTGCTCCTGAGGCACCAGCAGTCCAGAGAGGAAGGGGGAGACTTGTCTTCGTCTGGGACCAAGACAAACTCAGATTCAATGCACCAACAGATGCAGAAGAATCTGCCTCCAGTGCCACACAGGTAGGTCCAAATCCAAGATTTTCTCCTGCGAAAATTCAGTTCAGTTCATTGGAGGCACGATAGCTCAGTTGGTAGAGCAGTAGTCTTGTAATCCGGTGACCCGGGTTCGAAACTAAGGCGATGCACTAGTGCCCTTTGGTAAGGCATTACTCCTCATTACCAGGTCTCTCGGAGGGGACTTAATGCCGTCGGTCCTCTGGTTGCTTACTAACAAGCACTTATGCTTTCTTAGCAGTCAGGTAAAATAAGCACCGCCACCACTTAAGATAATAATAACAATAGCTTGTTCTTATATTAGTGCTTTTCAGGATGGCAGGCCCTCTCACAGCGCTTTACAGATATACATTATTACCATGGTCATCGGATTCAGGCTTACCCGCACACAATGTATGCACATTCTCCACTGCCTGGGGAGCATTTCGGCCACGCATCATTTTTATAAGCGCACATTTGCTAATCCAACCACATTACCTTTTGCATCCTACCGGGTACCCATTTAACACCTGGGTGGAGAGTGGTAAATGTAGATCAATGTCTTGCCAAAGGATTGTATTGGGCATTATTGCACTTGCTGCCTGACGTGAGATGAACTTCAGAATTCCTCAGTCCTTTGTTGCAACTTCGGCCTCTCCCACTGACCGTCCTAGGTCCATTTTGTCGATGATTTTGGGGGATTTATTTTGCCAAGAGTACAGGTTTAGGGTTAGTTTGGGTAGTCCAAATTCTGTCTGTTTGAAACACTTCTATTCTTCAATCACACGCATCCCACACACAGCGCGGCTTCTCCACTCTTTGCGCGATCCCCAGAAACAATCGTCAGGAACAGAATGAGAGCCAAGGACTACTGTCATGGGTTCCTCGTTTAGGGCGTGTTATTTTCTCTGCTGATTGTGTGCCTGACACGGAAACAGTCCAGGCTGTGGACTAGGGTTAGGGTTGCGATTGTTCTTTAGGTTAGGTTTAAAGCCCCGTCTGCACTTGTTTGGCCAGGGGGGTTAGACCTCCTTGCAAGGTCACTGACAGGTGGTTATCTCATCAAATCAGCTCTCAATTAACATAAGAAAAAGGGGATCATGGGGGACCAACAGGCACTGATTAGGCATTGTTTGCTATATAGAGGGCGCAAGTAGCTATAAGTAGTGCAGTGGGGCTTTAAGACAAGATAAAGTGTTGGGTGGGTCCAGGGTTTAAGTTAGGAATGTGGTTAGTGCAGAAAGTTACCACCGAGGAATTGTTGCAGGAGCAAGTGATATACAACCCTTCATACTCCTGTATGAAGAGAGGTCAAGCCTTTAGAAATGCACTCTAAAGGGATCCAGTAACTTTATCTTAGATCCTTTAAAAAATCCTTGATTTTAGCTCATGCTGCAATGATAATTATATACCTTTAGGTCAGCTAGGAACCCCATGACTTATACAAGCGATCGCCTGTCTGATTATCAAGATATTTATGATTGAAAATCAAAATCAAATTTTGCATTTGCCAAATGGTTTTCATAACACTACTGTCCTATTGGGGAAAACAAGTATGGTAAAACCGGTCACTCAAAGGTTTTTACTTTTTTGAGGCATTTCTTGATCATTTTGAAGCGCATTTTTTTTAGGGCTTCACTATAACACCATATCACAGACAAAGATAATGCGTAGGGCCGTGCATCTCAGATTTAACATTGTTAAACGTTCCCTTTAATCATGAATCAGATTACTGTAAACCAGAAGCTTATACATGCACAAACTTTGTGAGTGGTTTAGATCCCTGAAATCACAATAATAACTGACTCAACACTACATTTTTCTGTGGGTTTCTTACTGTGAAAACTGCTGTTCTTAATAAATTGTGTAAGTTTGTTATTTTTTTACCTCTTCATACATGTTTTGTAACACCCTCTGTAACATACAAATAATGGACAGTAGCTATCAAATAACATCACCTTATTGCATTTGGCAAAGCTATTTATACATTTCATCAATACGAATTGAGCAACAAAACATTAATATACACTAACTGACTCAACTATTTTGCAAGATGCAAGAATGATTTTTTCCTTCTTCTTCAAGAAAGGGAGACCTAGCTTTGGCTGAGGTTCACACTTCACAGTCTGGTGAATGGGAAAAAATTGTTATGTATGCAGAGCTATGACATCATCTCCAAGAGCATGTTACCATGGATAGAAAAGATGATGCCCTCCTAGGTCGATGTCATAGACAAATACAATTTAGTAAAGTCGTGCGAATCATCTGTTTTTGAATGTTTTATTTAATACTGTCTGTATCTGTGATTACGATGTACAAATAGGATCAATCTGGTCCTTTATGTTACTGTATGTCTAGCGGTTTTTGAAGAAGATGCTTCTATTTATAACTTTGTATATGGATTGAAGTGTTATGTATCAATTGATCAGAAAGCTTTTCTAGCTTGGGAAGAGAGATTAACGTGACTTTGTCCAATACCTCTACACATTTTCCACCCCAAATTGAGTATCTTGTTTACAAAAGAGATATATCATCTATATATCTTTAGATTAAATAAAAGTGACTGAAAACTTGACATAGAAGGTATTATTCTTTAGATGACTCTCTTTGCCAGTCTGCCTGGCCTGCGTGTCCATCAGCCTTTTCACACACAGCTTAAATTCATCGTTTCTAGAGCTGATTAGTTTAAAGCTGTTTAACTCAACAGTTTTAAACAGCTTTAAAGAAAATTTTCCCTATGTGAACGTTGTTTATACAATCTTCGGATAGATACAAAGTCGTGATTCATACGCCGTTCAAAGCAGGCTGTAGATAATGAAGTTCGTATCTAGAGAGCTTGACATTTTGTGTGTGAACGGTTATACCTGTTAAAACTGGATGGAGCGATTTGTTTTTTTTAATAAGACCTGACCTTCAATGCGCAATGGCACTACTGCGCATTTTAAGAGCAGTAGTTAATCACAAAACGATTAACGATCGCACCGAAATTTCTGTGTGTGAATGAAAGCTGATTAGTTTAAAGCTCTTTAAACTAATCAGCTTTAAAGAATTTTACTCGTGTGTGAAAAGGCTGTATTACACTGTCTCTTTTCATTTTCTTCATCTTCTTATCTCTGTATCTTCTGGTTGTCTCAGTTTTCTTTCAAATGCTGAAAAGAGGCTCTTGCTCTTCTTGATCATGTCTCCCCCACGTAATCCTCCCTCCATCTCCATTTCACATCTCCAGGTGTCTCAATTTGGTGAGGTATTCATCATTTTAATGACCTCTTTTTAATCTTTGGAAATAGTCTGGGGTACCCATCTGTTAAGTTACTCACATCTCTCCTGCTCTCGCTACCATCCTGACATCTTCAAAATGTCATGGCAATCAACAGTCAAATGTCATTTCTAAAATTGGTTCGTTCCCGGCATAGAATAGAGAGAGAGTGAATAGGTGTCAAGAAAATGTAGAGCAGTAACACCACAAGTAATTTTTATCATGAAAAAATATCTGGAAGAAGATTACAATTATTATAGGCATGTTTGTTGAACAAAACAATTTTATCGTACTAAATACTTCCTTTGTGTAAATTTATGATTATAGAGTTGCATCATCCCACATTATCTTTCTCCTGATGAAGACCATTGATATAGTATGGTTACCATGGTTATATATCTTGACGGAGGAAGCTCTCCTCATAAATCAAGACACATTGTTTCTAATCAAGAGAACAAGATATTTTTTGTTCTACCAAGGAAAGGGAATATTTATTTGATTAGAGTTTCTTAGATCTTTGATGTTCTTGAAACCGAAACCATTGAGCCAGTATTACATTAGAGGAACTCGCGCATATAATGTTTAGTACTGGTCATGCATTGGAAATGTTAAAGTAACTGACTTGAAGATTTTCAAATGGTTGATTATGTATGTAGCAAGTTCAAATGAGTATTGTGAGGTTTCATAATAATCAAAATGATATGAAACAAAATGGTCAGAAAAGCACTGCATACAGAGCTTTGTAGGCCTGTATCGCATTTAAGTGTTATCAAACTTGGTCCCCAATTGTTAACTATTTCATATTCAGAATATCTGATCTTTCCAAGATTTATTC